>JASSRZ010016175.1:15062-25790 GCA_032164315.1 Malacoctenus gilli | reverse complement strand
TGTGTGTGTGTGTGTGTGTGTGTGTGTGTGTGTGTGTGTGTGTGTGTGTGTGTGTGTGTGTGTGTGTGTGTGGTAAGATGATTCACCCACTTGAAATGTTCTGTGGTGTTGCGTCAACAACAGTTAAGAATTCAGCAACGTTACCTCAAAACCGACTCCTGCCCGTCTCCGTCCAGCTCGGTGACGTCATCCCCTCCTCTGACATTTTCATTTTCATCTCCAACCTTGGTTACTCGTTGACTGCCGTCTGTTGCTCTCGCGCTCCTGTGTCATGCGTTTTTGTTCGCCGCGGTGAAGTGGTTCGTACAGGGGAAAAAAAGCCACCAAAAGAAACGCAACTTGAGGAGGTAGAATCCGCAAACCCCTTTTCACCGCCGCCCCTGCTCACTTAGTGTTTCTTCTAATCGCGGTGCGGCCCGTTTTTTTTTTTGCAAGATGCAGAGTATTGTTGCAGCATCAGCACACATGTCGGTTTTTCCCCTCCTCTCTCCGTTTTGGCTCCACCTTGCATGAAATTAACGCTGTTGCAGCTTCACAAATTGTTCCAAATTGAACTGGTTTTCCAGCATCACCGATGTGAATCGCCGGTGTGAGCTGAGGCCCCATTGTTGATCTTTTGAACTGAATCCCTGGCCTGCGGTAATGGAATGAAAAGCAGTGTTGGGGTACGCGCAGCCTGACGGCATCGGTGACACCTCTCGTATAACTGCTGAACGTTTCGCCGTTCAAGCATCACCAGAGGAGGTAAAAAAAAAAAAAAAAGGTTCTGCACATGAGGAGGAGGAGGGGCAGCGCGCAGAATGGCCTCAAAGCGTCCAGAGAGTAATTAGAAAAAGCAGCAGGAGCCCCCCCCCCCACGATCCAGCCTGAAGTCACTCCATCTTTCAGAGCGTGTCGAGGGATAGCAACTAGGTGGACGGCTCGGGAACCTTCAGGCCGCTCTGTGTGCGCGAGCGCTCGCGGGAGGATAACATGAAGCGCCCGGGTCTCGGCGAAGTTTCGGACCGGGGTCAAGGCTCCTCCTTTTCAATCTGTCAGTTTACAGTTCAAACGCCCGCGGTGAGAAAAAGGAGAAGGGAGAAAAAAAAAAAGTCGTTCTGTGTGTCGTCGTGGGTTGTTTTTTTTTTTTTCTTCATTGTGCTTGATCCCGTCTGGGCGCCCACCATCTGCTTGGACAAGCCGGAGCCGACCGTCGCAGATGGAGTCTTTTTCTTCTTCTGTTTTTTTTTTTTTTTTTTTTCTTCGTGCGCGATCAGAGAAGGTTCCGATCGCCGAGTAGTTTGCGCTCCTCTGGCGTGACAGCGTCGTGGTGACTCGCCAGTCTGTCACCGAATCACAAAATAACTTTTCGAAACGGCGTCATCGCGGACGAGAGTTTCGAGTCGTTGCGGGGACGCCAAGCGACCAAAGAGATGCCGTATCGCTTTCCTTTTTTCATCGAGCCCCCCCCCCCCCCCAATTCAGAAACACACAGTCTGATTGGCCAGCCTTGCCTTCGTCACACAGAATGGTCCTTTTGTAATTTGACCCCAGCCTCATTGTGTCATTTGCATTCGCTGTGCCGAGTGAGGCTTTTGTCTGCGCTATTTGACCTTTTAAAGGGGACAAAGTGATGCCTTTTTTTGTCATCAAAATGCAACACTGTTCTTTTTACGTCAGTTTTGAGACACTCGGAGGACCGGCGTCAGCCGGTCGCAGCGACGGAGGGCTCGATCAGGGCCGTGCATCATCGCTGTGCAGAGCGTAGATGAAAAGACTCCTATTTAAAAGCAGCGTCTTCATTTTCCTTTGAGCTGAAAGGCTTTTTTTCTTCCCCCCCGCTCAAGGTCCAACCTGGCAGCTTTTTGAGGCGCCACCTCATCCTCCATTATTTTATGTTCATTTTGAATCGCTGCAAAACAACACTTTTATATGTAGAAACAGGAGTTCTCACTTTTCCTTTTTCTTTTGTAAAACCCGGGTTTGACCTCAAACCGGTTCCTTTTCCGTGCTTTGGAAAGTTGATCCGAATGCCTAAATGCATCCTTTTGGTTTGGTCCATCCAACAACCCTGGACCCTGAAGAGTTGACGTGGTTCCTCCTGACTTAGGGGGGGCGGTAAATTAATGGATGCAGAAAGGGGAGCCAGCACTAATAGAAAGAAAAGGAGATATTCGAGAGGTGAACGGTGGAATATTTGAGACAGAGAGACACACACAGAGAGAAAGAGAGAGAGAGAGATCAAACAACCATCTCTCCCCCTTCAACCTCAGTGCCAGAGTTGTGTGCCTTCAGGATGTACCCCAACACAAAGCGGGGGGGGGGGGGGGTGTCCTCCAGACACGCAGCTGTGTGAGAGGCTTCAGCTGGACCCTCTGGCCTAGTTTGGCTGGCGTATTTATGCACACAAACACACACACACACTCTTACAGTCAGCACATAGAGCTGTGGCGGCGAGTCTCCGAGCGCTCGGGGTAAGTGGGACGTAAGGGGCCGGGCCGAAATGAGGGGCACGACCAATGATTGTCCACTCGGGGCCATGTGAAAGAAACCCCCTGTCCCTCCGTCTGTCCGTCCATCCTGCCCCCTGGCTGTATTGTTCCTTGTTGTGTGTCCCAGATTCTTTTCAAACCCACCCACCAAAAAGCGGCACTCTGTTGACGGGGGCCGCGGTCGCACGGAAGCACCCGTCTGTCGACTCGCCTCTGAGTGGAAACGGAACGAGGGGGGTCAACGCTACACCGGCCATCGTGTTGTCGCTATCTGTCGAGTTTTTGGAAGATCGGCATCGGTTGGATGAGCGAGACGGAACCGATGTTTGAGCCACTTCTGCCTGGCACTGAATAAGCTACTGAACCAACCATTTACTCATTGGCATCTGAGAGCGTCCCGTCAGGGAGGGGGGGGGCTTCAAAGTCTTCCTATGGAGGGATCTCCCACCTGTTTTCAGAGACCACCGTCCATCCATCGATCTATGACTCCACTTGTAGCGATGGGGAAACAGTCACTCGTTGTTTTGAGTCTGTTGGAGGTATCCAGAGTACCTGCAGAAAACCCCACGCAAGCACCTGAGCGCCCACATGGTCCAAATTTAAAGAAATGATTCATCGAACCAGGAAGCCGTCTTCCTTCGCTGTACAGTGTCCTTCATCAAATTGTACTTCTCATCATTTGTATGCTCTTTTTCAACAATCGATTGGCAGTACAAGATTACCCGTGGTACTGCATTTATCTGTGTATCACAATACAGTATATCTCAACTGTGTGTGTTTTCCACCCTGAGTCGCCGTCCAAATGATCGACTGTTTTGCGGGTTTTACTCGCAAATGTTGATGTTATGGGGATGAAATGGGCCAAATTACAGTCGTGTTATCTTTCATAACAAACCCAGCTGTATGTTCAACTGAGTGGAGGCGGGTCGGTTGGAGAGAGGAAGTTGTTGTGGTTGCGTCTGATTGTAAGAGCACATTGTGTTTGTTTTTGATTGGCTTTTGAACATGAAACGGAGTTGAACAAAAAGGAGACAGGACATATCGTGTTGAAAGCTGGAATCGAATGAAATACTTCTGGCAGTCTGAAGCTTGAGCTTCAGTGTTGGACCTGGAGGATCTGCGGTGGCGAGGGAAGCCCAGAGGCGGATGGAAAGCGTGTGTCTTTAGCTGCCAGAAGGCAGACCGGAGGTTCGCGGGAGGTGCACCAACTCGAGGTCGAGCGAGAGGACCGCCGTGGAGTCTGCGATTCAATAGGAGTGAAGCGGTGCCGATGACGCCAACTGCCCCGAACCGGAAACTTAAGCTCCTCCGTCGAGTGTGTGAAAGCGCTGGCCGGTGAGTTCAGGGCCCATGTGGGTGTAGTCAAAGTGACACTCGCCCTCTGCTTCTCACCTAGTGGTGCAGCGAACCGCACCGCTTAGCCCGTCGAGTCAGTCAATTGAACAGCATGAAGGGCTGTGAGAAATCAAGCATTGAGTGAAGCCAAACTGACACCTAATCAATAACCCACCGCATGAAAACTGACCCACTGTTATGGAAACCAAGTGCCAGTGAAGGATCTCTTTCTGCTCATGTGAAGGCCAAAATACTTGTGTAAAGTACTCCTGGCCACTAGGGGGAGATAAAGATTCCTTTTTATTCCACTGGTCTCCACCTGCTTGTGGGGCATGCCCAGGGAGGCGACCAGGAGGTGTCTGAAACAAATGCCTGAGCCCCCCTCGGCTGGTTCCAGCGACTCTACTCCCAGCACCTCCTGAGAGACTTTAGCCCCGCCCCCCTTATCTGCAAGGGTGCTGCCCTGCAGAGGCAAGTCATTCCAGTGGCTCGTGTTGGAGACTGCGTTCTTTCAGTCCTGATCCAAAGCTGCATGAGCACGTCAGACCAGTACGCCTCCCCGAACCACCTTCTCTTCCTTGTGGGCGGGGCCTGATGTGAGTCTTTAGACGCTCCTGCCCTGATCAGAAGGTGGTTTTGTCTTCAGAAGTCTGCACAAAGGACCCTCTTCTTTTTTTTTTTTTTTCTTCTCGCTCCTTCTCGCAGCGAGCGTGTCCAGCTGCTGTCCTTCCATGACATCACCTGAAGCGCATTGGCATTCCCTCCCGACAACATCAACAATCGGCGCAAATCGTCGCCCCACCTCCCCACGTCCCCAAGCTGCTCATCAGAGTGGACAGTGCAACTGGTTTGGGCCACTCTCGCACCCCCCCCCCCCGCTTGTTTACAGCCGAGCTTAATGAAAGGCAGACACTTTATTTCGCTCTCTGGCTGCCAAGCAGGAGAAAGGCTGTAAATACGAGGGGGGTGGGGTTGGGGTGGGGGGGGCAGGGTGATTTCTGGGCCAGCCACAGCAGCTGGAGGTGTGTCTGAAAAACCAGCCGGTCCGCATCCTCACGCGTGGACTCGCATTAAACATTCCAGAATAATCAGAGAAAATCACCTCTTGCTACCAGAGAGGTAAACAAAGCGACTCCTGGTTGTTCCCTAGTTTTCGGTGCTTTCCACTGGATTTGAGGAACTTGATGAAGCATTCCAGCGCCGGCATCATGCGTCGCCGATGGCTTTTGTCGCCGTCGTTCGGCGCTCTGGGGGGAAAAGAGGAGTCGCTTGTAGATGGCGTATCTCTGACATGTGGACCAGATATTCCGGGTTTTTTCTTTTTCTTTTAGTTGTTTGTTGTTCTTCCACCAGCTGCAGGCCTGGAAGCAGCCTGTGCGACATGTGAGGAGGCAGATCAGATGCCGGAGCTCTCCGTCTGCGTTGGATGTGCGGGGTTGAGCTCGCGTGCTTCTCTGTCTCTCAAGAAACGTCGCCCGAGAAAGCCGCCGAGTTCCCTTTTTTTTCTCCGAGCTAAATCGGTGCTAAAGCGCCCCCTCAGTCACCCCCGCCGCCGCCGGCGTCGCTTGCCGCCGCCTCCCTCCGTCTGCCAAAGGTTGTCTCAAAAACAAAAGGCAGCAGATTGTGAATACAGTAATTTGATTTTGGTGGGGAGGAGGGAGGGTGGGGTGGCACAGGGGCTGCCAAAGTATGTGTGCAGTTTGAAAGCCCGAGTTGCACTCGAGCAGTTAAAGGGGGAGGGGGGGGTGAAACGGGGGCTGGGGGAATGAGGAAGCGCTGGATGAATGAGGAAGAGAAGGATTTTTCTTTTTTCTTCCTTTCTTCCGAACGCCGGGACCCCCGGGGCGACGCCGTCGCCACCTCCACCGAGCCCACTCGTGTTGCGGAGGCCCGGCGGCTTGTGAGCACAGACGGAAAGTGTGTTTGTTGTCGGCTCCTTTGCCACAGTGAGCCAGGAGGCGCCAACAGGGACCCGAGCGCTTTGTTGGGAACAGAAGGAGGACTATTTGAGCTCATTGATTACGATGGCTTGGTGGGGTTGCGCCTTTTTTTTTTCCCATGTAGAGTCTGCAGGTCCTCACTTGGACATGTGTCGGGTCAGTCCGTGTCCTCTGGTTTCCTACTTTTAAAGGTCCAAATGGGATCGTTTCTCGCTTTGTTGAACCCACGATGCACTGCTGCTGCCCAGGTCGGAGGCCACTTACGCTCTGTGTCTTGTCATGCCAACAGTCACACACCTGGTGCCGTTGTTACGAATCCTGCTTGGACACATCGGTGCAAATTCATATTTGGACAGTACACGCAGGTACAAATTCATATGAGAAAGACGAGAGTCAGTACTTCAATCCTGTAGTAAGTATTCAACAGCTGATAAAGGAAGGGATGAAGGGATGAGTGTCAGAAGTCTCTCTAGCGACGACTCATGGCTTACATCTCAAGTGAACAACCGTGAGCAAGAAGCCCTATCGCTGGTCTTGGCCATGAGTGCTGGTTCAACGCTGCAGCTTGCCTGGCTGCATACGGTTGAAGACTCTCCTTTTTTTGTTTGTTTCTGCCACTGCACTCGGGGGGGCTGCTCATTAGGAAACAGTCATTTGGTGGCATGACTCATCATTCAGCACCAGCATGAACACAAATGAGACCCTTTTTCTTTTTTCTCTCTCACGTGACTCCCTGTAACTTCTGCGTGAATCCTTCCACAGAACTGTTCCGTCTTCTAACGTTGTTATTGTTCTTAGGAGGGTTTTTCTGCTTATCATTAGAAAATTCTGTGTTTTGTCAACATTGAAGCTCTCTGCCACCTTGGAAATTCCTCTCTTTGTTTTTGAACACTGTGTTTTGGAGCTGCTGTCTCTCACCTGCCCTCTGTGTTAGCTGCTAGTTTTAGCATTGGCTGCAATGTTTCACTGCTTTTTAATCCTGAACACCTGTTTATTGAGGGGCAAGCTCTTTCTATAAACCACAACTAACCCAGTTTTCCCTTAAAACAACACGGGAGATGTCCTTGTCTGACTTACATTAGGATTAGCCTGTATCAACTGTAGCTTGGAAGAGCTTTAGCGACTTTAAATGCTTGTTTTTACTTTCTGAGCGCATCTTTTGTGGTTCGCCCCTCCTGTTTTGTTGCCATGTTTGTTTCCTTGTTGTCAGAAGTTGAGAAATTCAAATCTTTCAAGGAAGTTAATCCCTCAGTATTAAAAATGCAAATATTTCTGTCACCGTTCTTTGTTCTCGATCATTTTTGGTGGTTAATTTTTTCGCCTTCACCTGTCAGACTTGCTACATGTAACTGTTACTTGTTGCTCTTGTAAAATTCATATTTTCATGGCTTTATTGTCATTAAATCACAATGAGAAAAAAGGCATGTTTGGAACAGATGCCTCCTGCTGGTGTCTTGATGCATTACACGCTGAGCACAGCAACTTTGTGTGCAGTTTGATTAGCTGTAGTTACTTTTTTAAATCCCTGAGTACAAAGTGTGATTGTCATCAACGTACGCCACACTGCAGTGGAGAAACAAAAAGGATGGACTGTATTCGCCACTCCGTCGGCGTACACTCTGGGAGTTGTTAGTGACGGTTTGCGTCTTTACCTTTGTTCACCCAAACGGAGCCCCGGGTTGCTTTGGATCTCATTTACGGTGCACGTTTCAGTTTAACCCTACTCACAACGGGATGCGTCTAAATTTAACCGGGTTTGCAAGTACAAAGGCTCACATCTCCGCCCACGTTCCCCGCCGAGTTTGCCGTCTGGTTTGAGCCCCTTCGCTCCTTCACGTTTGTTCTTTAAGCCCACAATAACAAGCGCCCAAGAGGTTGGTGCGGGGTGAAAACCGCAAAGTTGGCAGCGGCACTCCTGATCGGGGCAGGGCCGTCGTCTGTTTGTGGACTTTTTTTTTCTTGCGGTCGAACGATCGGTCGATGGGCAGCTGCTGCAGCCAGATGTGGATTAAATGGCGAAACCTCATCGACGTGCACTGTTTTGCATTTGTTTGCACACATGAGACCACAACCACAGATGTGGTTCTTTGGTCCTGAGTGGTGGTGCGTTGAACTTAGGAAATACTATTTGCGACTAATAATACGGTGCATTTGATCATTTTGTGGGGCGATGTTGTTGACAGTTGCTTCTCTTTGTACTTTATCCAACTCCTATGACTTCTCAACGTGAGGGAACTCGGTGTAACGCACTTGGTTTGGTTGATTTTTGGATATTTGGGCTTTTTAAAGTCCACTTTTGCTATTTCACTAGTAAATACCTCATGCAAGGAGAGGATGGCTTCTAATATTCCTTAGAACTAGTCTTTAAAACTAGCCTTAAAACCTACTTTTAATACAGCTTCAGACTCTCTGTTTTAGTGTTCTGAGGTTTGTTCTATCTGTTGGTTTTACTTATTTTAAATTATTTATTTCTAGTTGTTTTATTCTTTTAAATTGTTCTACTGTTTGGAATTGTCTTAAATATTTGGATGTTGTGTGCCGCACTTTGTATCAACAGTGGTTGTGTGAAAGGGCTCTATAAATAAAGTTGAGTTAAACATTTTGTGGGATTACAAAGTGACGGTCCCTTCAAGAGATTCTTTAACTTAGACCTTGAACCGTTGCTGCTGCACTGTAACAAATAGTTTCTGTGTGTCCACTCACCTGCCCAACACGAAGCCTCATGTCAGAGATACCGTGAATTAACTCTGTGACCTCAGTGGAGCCGCGTCCTGCAGACTGCTGGTGAACAGAACTGAAACGAGGAAAACGTGCGACACGAGTGGCGAGTAAAAACAGACGTGTGGAACTAATTGCACTCATATCGGCTTGAAAACTACAAAACGGACTCAGTCGATGGTAGACATTGGAATGTAAAAAATCAGGATGAGAGCACGCTGCCAAACTATCAGAAAGTCTGGGCGGGAGGGTCTCCGAAAACCCCCCCCCAAAAAAAACAGGCGATGATGTGAATCTCAAACGCCTCACCAGTGACAAACTGGGCTGGAAGGGAAAACTCTTGGAAAACATTAGTGAGGCCTGATCCATCGCAGCCACTCAGCCCTGAGGATTTACAAAACACCCACATCTCATTTCCCAGGTTGTAGCTGCGGGACCACAAACACTCGCTTATCTTCAGAAACTCAGGACCGATCCTGCACCATCAGATTAGAGGAGTTTCGAAGGCTGGGGAAAAAAATGGAGATTAAGGATAAACGGAGAGTTCAGTAAAGGGTTCAACGTTATTAGGTACAATCTGTGTTGGACCTACGGGGAAAATACAGACCTATTTTTAAATAGGTACGTGACATCCAATACGGATGCATTGTCGTCTCCTGTGTGGACGGGGCGTCACTTTACCTGTGGACATTTTCAGTGATCTATGTTGAATCGTGGGCCGTGAGGAGACGGAGCAGTTTTTGCGCCATGTAGGTCCTGGGTCCCAACCGCCGGAAATCTCGCTTGAGGCTGAGAGAGGGATCGGCTCCAGCGACCCTACGACCTTTAGGTGGAAAAAGCCAGAAAGAAGATGAGCGACTGATTGGTTGACACGGTTTCCGACCCAACTTCCGACCGGCTATGTTTGGATATTAAAATCTTTTCACCCCTTTGTCCGATTTGAAAGATTTAAAAAGCTGCTGAAAGTGTGGAAGCAGCGTTTTACGTTAATTCCCGCTGCTTTACAGTGGCGCGAACAGCCCTCGCGCGGGGCCGTCCAATCGCCGACTGAGTTTTCGACCTTGTGCGAACTGATTGCAATGATGTTATCGAAAAGGGTCCAAAAAATGATGGGGATTAATGGGAAAGACTGAAGACTAAAGTCAGGCTGAAGTAACCCTGTGCGCCTCCGGTTTCCAATTTTGAACATTGTGTCCGTGAGTAACACACAGACGCATTCTGGAGGCCGGCGTGACATCATCACCGAACGGTCCAGCGGGGGCTTTGCTGACGCCGCCTCATCATGTGGTCGGAAATGAATCCAGCATGTCCTGAAGAATACACACAAAAAAAAACGATCTCTTTGTGTACACAGAAGGCTCCGCGAGAGGTTTTTTTTTTTTCCCCCACAGGAAGACATGAATCAAATCTCTTTTTCCTTCAAAACCCAGCTCGGTTTGGAGACTGTTAATTTTTCTGTCGGGAGAAACGAAACGCGGCGACGAACCGAGCGCGGAGGACGTAGGCGCCCTCTTTTTTTTTCCTCGTTCATGATATTGTGAACCCGCCTTAAAAAAACATGAGAGGAGACACAGAGGACTGCAAAACGTCCAGGCTGGACACTGGGCTGCTCTGAGGAAGACACCAGGCTCCTATTTCAAATGAGTTCATGACCCCAGGTGGACTTTTCGCCAGTTCGAAGATGGGCTACTCAGCATATTCTGAAGTCTCTTTGGACGTATTCCAAGTCCCCCCTTGTTCAGTGTATTTTTTCAGCTAAGTACCCTCAAACCAACACACAACACTGAGTTGTCTTCAGATATTTTGTTTGTTTGTGTATATACTGTATATTTCAAGTACCCACTGGAGCAGCTTTAAGAACCCTAAGAGGTACTCGTACTTCCATGTGGAAACTGACGCCTGAGAGAGACTGGATGCACCCATTGACCTTACATGCAGACATGGGTGGAAACGGGAGGGGGGTCATGATTCAGTGACGGTAAAAGCTTTGATCTGAAACAGTGAAAGGCACATCAAACATACCATTGGTTACCAAAAAGCTTTGACATTCCCACCTCAGATCGGAACGTGGTCCTCGGGGTACATTTCATCCCTCAACGCTCGAATCGGACATGTAACGATTCCTCCAATTTGTTGGGAAATCAAGCGGGTATTTTTTTCCAGATCTCCTTGACTTGACTTTTGCTCTTAGATTCTCTGGCGGGGGGGGGGGGGGGGGGGGGGGGGGGGGGGGGGGGGGGGGGGGGGGGGGGGGGGGGGGGGGG
>JASSRZ010016175.1:0-15052 GCA_032164315.1 Malacoctenus gilli | reverse complement strand
GGACACCCCCCCCCCCCCCCCCCAGACGGCGCGACTGGCTGAGGAAGAGAGGAACACCTCAGATACACTCGGAGTTTTGATACACCACTTTAAAAAAGTTCGCTGCGCGTCGCTCGTGGGAACTGTTTTCTTTTTTTCTCCAGAGTCTCTTTAAACGACTCAATTATCTATCAGGTAGTTAAATGTTCCAACTCCTTTTTGAGTGTCCATTCTTAAAGTTTTTGCTTTCTTAAGCTGTTTTAAACACATTCTGTCAACAGAGAACACGTCGACACTTTGAATCAAAATAAGGAAGAAACACAATGACATGACATCTGATTGCAACTCTTTCACACTCAATGTGTGGACTGAAATGAGCAACGAGCACAGTGTATAATTTGAAAGACGAATGCTGGAGGCATTATGTGCCAGGGGTGCGTGCGTGATGCAAACCCAGAGCACATGGCCGTTTAGAAGTGGGCCACAAATAAGTAAAGCTTGACTGAGGTGCAGCTTTTTGGGAAAGTCACAGAGAGCTGGAGGGGAATGGTGCTTCTTCATCGGAGGCGGGGTGGCCGGAGAGATGGGTGACTATTTGGAGCAGCGAGGAGTCGCAGCTGGATCGCGCGCGCGAGGTACCGAGTCCAATAAAACCACCATGACAGTGCAGCGTGGGGAAACGTGTGAGCCGGTGAGCAACGGTGTGACTCACCGAGAGAACGACCGGTCGGAGCTCTGCAGGAGACGACGGGGATAAACATCAGGGTCTGGAGACGCACTGTCAACCTGTTAGTCGGATGCCTGTGTGTGTGTTTTTCACTGCTTCCTCTTTTGGATGTTTTTTTTTTTTACTGACGGAATGTTGGAGTCACCTCCAGATCTTTTTGTGATTACTTTAAATTCCAACACTGTTTTTCTCTTCCTGCCCTTGCTGAGTGATTTTATATGACGGATGATAACCACAATCATTTTGCCTCCCAGAAGGAAATCAGAGATTTGTTTTTGGAGGAGGCGGAGGAGGAGGAGGAGGTGGCTTTGCTCAGTGCAGTCTGGCTGCCATGTTTGACATGTGGAACCTTGGTGTTTCACTGTTTGGTCGGCTTCCAAAGGTCACGGTCGCAAGCTCAAACGTAGGGAGGCAAGCTGAAAGCTGGAATGAGTGGAAAACCGATGGATGAGCCCCGCCTTTCTTTTGGGCACCGTGACGACGGGGAGACGGATTCAGAGCCCGACAACTTCCTCCAACATCCTTGATTCACTTTCCCATCAGTCATCAAGGTTATTTGAGTCATTTGAGGCGTGACACGTTGCTTCCGGTCGCCTTGGACCAGCCTGTCCAAGACTTTTGGGACCGTCTGGTTCCCTGTGCATTGTGGGAGGTTTCTTCGACGAGCCCACCTGAGTGGTTTTCGAAATAGCGTCTCACCTTTTCTTCACCTTTGGATGAACCGTTGTGATGACGGCTGGAAGTTATGAATGGGGGGGGGGGCGCAGGAATGATAAAACTGGAGCACAGCAGCGGGTAAACAGTGCAAACTGTCCAGAACTGCTCGTCCAGCTGTTGGGAAAAGCGTGCGTGCGTGCGTGCGTGCGTGCGTGCGTGCGTGCGTGCGCGTGTGTGTACACGCTATTCAGGGTCAGGGAAATCAATCTTCCAGCTGCTGGGTGGAGACCAGCCCAGTACATGCAGAAAAATGGCCCTTGTTGCCAGGTCTTTATGGATCTTGCGTCCAAAGGAATCCGAGGCCGCCCGGTTTGACCTGACGTGACGGCCCGTGATTACAGGCCCGCGTGGCGCCCGGGTCCCGGAGGTCTTCCTGCCTGGATGTATGCAGCACGTTTATTCTGGCCTTCCTTTGTGTTGGGCACTCGCATAATGTTGTGTAATGTTAGGGTGGCTTGAGCTGACTGTGTATGTGTGTGTGTGTGTGTTTCCAAAGAACCTGGCGAGGGTCCCAGCAGGCGAGGGTTGCACCAGCGCAGTATCCAGGTTTCTGCCCCAGAGACGTGGCGTCCGACCAATCAGGAGAGGAGTTTTTGGAGGAAAAAAATCCTCGGGTGCCCATGGCTGACCTATTTGCGCGGAGTCGGGCTTTGACGCTGCAGACCGTGGGACCGTCGGCGCGGCCTTATTAGGGAAACACGGCAACGAGTCGCAGCGGCGCTCTGTGATTGGTTCCTCGGTTCCGCGCTGAGGCTGTGGCTTTTTTAGCGGTTCAAGCAGGAGGCTCCTCTCAGCAGCACCTCCTTTTTAATTTGACTACCATATTTTTCCCCCCCTCTTATTCTTTGTTTACATTCATGCTCTCTCTGATTTTCACTGCTTGGAATGCCGCAGCAAACAGCTCGCTGCACGTCGGCCAGCAAACATCTCGCTCATCCAACACTTTGCCATGAGACTGGAGGGTTGCCAGTTGTTTTGCCTCCGTCCTTCCTTTTAGTCTGTCTATCTGTCTATCTGTCTATCTGTCTGTCTGCCTGTCGCCCGTCTGTCTGTCTTTGTTTCAAGCCTAAATCATTACTTCTTCTTACCAAGTTCTTTTGAATACCAAGCCTCAAGAAACTTGTGTTTCTTAACTGAAACGCAGTACTTAAAGAGGGACTTCAAATACTTTAACATAACCGTTTACTTTTTTTTATACCTAAACCTTTCTGAGCTGGTCGGTTCAGTAAACTTGACCAAGTACTTTAAAGCCGCAGTGTTGTGCAAGCATATCAACTTACAACATCTTGCGATACTTTGCCTTTCATGAAATATTGACGCGTCGGCTTCGAATAGCAGTTTTTGAGAGAAAAAAAATAAATAAATAAATATATATATATATATATTCAGCATTTGGTGGGGTTTGTAACCAGACTGTAACTTGGTACCTCCAGTCCTGTAGATGGCGAGAAAGAGCCACCTCACTGTGAGGCCCCTCCTCACTGCCAGCATGGGGAGAGACGATCACATTGTCGTTGGTCCATTTCATTCGCAAAGATCGATGGCCATCTTCTGACATGTTTCAAAACTTCTCAAGTTTCCTTCTACGTAATGCATGAACTTAAAGGCAGCGTGGACATTTATGTATCCTCAGCTGATCATGAGTAAGTTCCACACACACACAGCTTGAACCCAGAGAAGCCACTCACTCCGCAGCGTCCCGACTGACCCTGAACGTGACCTCAGTGCCAAAGCGTCTCATTCTGACCGCTGAAAAAGCATCCAACACCGTATCGCAAAACAACTGGCAACCCTCCTCATTTCGGCAATTTTCTATCTGTGAGGCCTAAATCTGATTGAGGTATTTAGTGTTTGGACCTAAGCAGCTACTTTTGGCGCCCCGTCAGAGACTTTGGGAGCACTTTATTTTAGGTGCAAAGGGTCCACTTTTGGCAGCAGTGACCTCAGCTGGTCTGAGGACACAGTCGGGCTCAATGAGCTTCTGTGTCCCTTTAAATTATTCAGAGGGGTGTTTTTTTTTTAACCTCACGTCAACCAGAGTGGCAAAAGTACCTTTCTTCGGACCCTAAATCTGCGCTTCCTGGTGCCTGAACGTTGCCCAGTGCATCAGCTGTCCACACGATGGAAGCCAAATCAGTGGGGGGGGGGCTTTATCGAGATTTGGGAAGTACGACAAAAGCAGCAGGAGTCGGCGAAGCCTTCTCAGACTGGGCCTCTTACTGGGTTACAGCTGTCTGGATTTAGCTCCGTTTATTTAGCTCACCTCCCGCGCTATATCAGGGATTTATAGTTCCTCTCACAGGCTTTCAATTAGAAAAGGCTAACGAGCAAACACTCGTTTCTAAAGGCGAGCGGGGGGCGGGCCTCTCCAACGACGGCGAGCCGTTGCGCGTCTGCGGCTCGTGTGAAAAGACTCGGCTTTGAGGTGGGCAGCGAGGCGTTGGAGCGGCGTGGACTGGCTTTTATTGCCCCTCCCCTCCTTTTAACGATCCATATGAAGTCCGCAATTTGGCTCCAAAGGTCATAGCTTGAAATCAGTGCTGTGGCGTAGTCAGGCCTGCAAATCTGCCCCACCCCCCCCAACACTTCTTTTCCCAGAGAATCAGCTCCCGCAAACCAGCAGCGAATTACAAGGCGGCTTTGGCCGACTCGCTCTTCCCTGACTGTGCCGCGCCGCTGCCAGAACCCGCAGTGTTACGGCTCTGATTGTGTGTGTAATGCGCGGGATCGTGTTTACATGCTGTTCTGAATAATAGATAATGCCCCTCTTAAGGTCTGAGGTGGGAGGGATGGGGGGGGGTAAGCTGCTGTAATGCATCTTCGGCGTGTAGCGCCGCGGGGGGGGGGGGGGGGCGGCAGGGCGTACAGTCACTGCGGCTTTGACCGAGCGTGTGTGACGAAGCGCTCGCCGGCGCGCGGAGTTGCGGTACGGTGTTCGATGCTTTTTCAGCGGTCAGAGTGAGACGCTTTGGCGCTGAGGTCACGTCAGGGGTCAGTCGAGTTCATGCTGTGTGTGTGGAAAATACTCAGGACAAGTGTTGCCTTTCAATTCATGCGTAAAGTGGGAGGAAACCTAAGAAGTGTCGAAACATGTCAGAATGTCGCGAATAACGGCAACATGTTGGCTTTAAATTTAGACTGAAAATCAAGACGTGTGAATTCTAACTTAAGGTTAAAAGATTGAGAATAAAGTCAGACTGTCAGGAATAATGTTCCTACAATTGGAATGAGTCTAAGTGAATAATAATACTGTTCTATGTCGAAAAAGAGAAGTCAAATCATCTAGAGTGACGCTCAAATGTGAATGATTACCTGAATAATATCTACAACGTTCCAATCTTCAGTATATTAGACTAACTTTTTTAAAATGAAGATCTAATTTGAATGTAAATGTTACAGCAGACAAAAAGTAAATATAAATTGTGTAAATATTAGGGATGGTTTGTCTTTAAATTGTTTAAAAAAAAAAAAAAGGACCTCTATCCAGTAATGACTTTGAAGTGTTTGGAATTGAAATGTTGAATGACGTCACTATGTTAAAATGTATTTCAAACTTACCGTTAGGGAAATGATGTTAAATTTTCAAGAATAGCTCCTTGAAATGTTGCAACTTGCATTATTTTGTTGAGGAAAAAAAATCGCCAGGATGTTGAAAAAAACAATCGTGTCAAATGTCTGAAATGAGGCTTAAAAGGTTTAAACAACTTCTTCGAAAATAAATCCGAAAACTGGAATATTTCTCTTTTTTTCTCCCTCTGTGTATGCTTTTGTCCCAGCATGCACTACGACCTGTCGGCGAGCGGCCCCGATGCGTGTGGAGGTGTCGCGGTGGAGCCCCTCCCCCTCCCCATTATGCTGGCCGACTTAATGTGACACGGAACTGATGATGTTTTGGAAACACCTTCAACGGTGTGACCCCGCCGAGCCGCTTTAACGCACGTTTGTGTTGTCCTGCGGGATCGCCACGGGAACCCCCCACCCCCACCCCCCCTCCTCCTCCTCCCTACCTCCACCTCGCCCCCCCTCCCTCCCAAAACCCCCGGCGGCCTCGCTGTCACATCTGGCGTAAAGGTTCTGCGGCTGATCAGTGCCGACGCGTGCCAACGGCTAACGCTCACGCTGACACACTTCGCGGCCGTAGAGGGGCACACGCGGAGGTCGCGCGGGGGTCGGGGGCCGGCGCAGCCCCAGCCCGCACGGAGGAGGGAGGGGTGGGGGTGGAGGAGGACGAGTTAGCGCAGCACGCAAGGTCAGCGGCGATGACGATGTGGGGGGGATCTCAGGTTAGACGGATACACGCCGGCTGAGTGCGCCAGGCTTGCGTGTTTCTGCTCATCCTGACACAAAAGGAGGTCAGCAGTGACGGTCAGGCACATTTACGTGTGTTTTCTTGTCTACTTGGAGCTAATCCGCGTGTGTGTGTGTCTTGAACTTCAGTGACCCAAGTAAAGACGTCCAGACACTTCGGGGGGTGTCGCAAAAAAGTCCTGCTGAGAGCCATGAAAGGCATAAATCATGTGGGTCTAATGACGCGTCGCTCCCTGAAATCACTGCTTCTCTCTTTCTCCTTTTTTTCCCCCCTTTTTTCTTTAATGAAAGGGGACTATATTGTGCCCCCCCCCCCCCGACTGCACCCACCGGCTCCAGGTTCACTCCTGGACTCGTATTTCTCACATTACCAGATGTTATAGCTAACGGCCTGCGGGATGTAACGGCCCAGTGCCGCCAAAATTTACGCCCGAGGCTGTCGGGGCCCCCTCGCTCGCCTCTGATTGGGCGAAACACCGTACAGACACTCTCACCCGCACATTCAAGCAGGAGACCCAATCATTTTTTTTAAGTCTTTTTTTTCTCTTCTAAATACTAAACTCTAATTTTTGGCAACCTCCCCACAGGATGCGGCTATTTCCACGCTTTTAATTTGAAATGCGTCGCATTCTGCAGCTGTCACTCCGATGCCGTTTCCGTGATTTGTATTAATCTGTTTTCAAGAATGTTTTCTTTTTTTAGTCCTTTTCTTTAATGGTGATCTCCCTCTAATTCAGAGGTGGGCACTCCTGGTCCCGTAAGGCTGTAGCCCTGCATGTTTTCAGTGCGTTCCTGCTCCAACATACCTGAATCTGGTTGCTGTCATCACGCAGCTCTGCAGAAGGAGCCTGATAACGAGCGGCTTATTGCAATCAGGTGTGTTGAAGCTGGGACACAATAGCCGTTTCTCAATACCCGTACTTGTCCGTACTTGCGTTCTCCCGGACTTATGAAACGTCATCAGTCAGCGCCCAAGTCCTGTTCCAATACACAAGTTTGCATTTCGGTAAGGAAGTGAGGTCACGAGTACGCTGCCGTTCCAGTTCTCGAAAAACCGTTCTGCGAACTCCCGTCCTAGGGAAGTTTCCAAGTTTCCAAGTCCAAGCTTCAGAAGTTCGGGAGTCCGCACTCTGCGTACTTGATTTTGAGAAACGGCCATTGAAAACATGCAGGGCTGCAAGCCCTCCAGGTCCAGGGATTGCCCAGACCTCCCCTAATTGATCTCTGGCTCCCCCAACAGGAGGGGTGGGGGAGAGGAAAAAAAGTCAAGTTTAAAATCTGCATTTCGAATCACCTTCACATGAAGCAGCAGAGCTAATACACCCCACATTCAACACTTGGCGGTAGAACCGACTTTTGAAAAAGATCGGACACATTAAAGCGCTTAAAAACGTCCCTGAAACGTCTCGTTCCTGCACGTTGAACAATCGCAGCTTGTTTCAGCGCTCGTCCAGACATGTAGGGCTGTAAGCCGGTCTCGCGCAGGTTAGTTTTAATGCTGATTGTTGTGTTTTGCCGCAGCACATCTCAGCGTGAGTCCGAGCGCTTGTTTTTTTTTTTTTTGGTTTTTCTCCCCGCCGGCGTGTTGCGTTCAGGCTCCGTCACGGAGAGAGAGAGAGGGGGGGGGGAGCGCGCTTCGTGCCTTTAAAAAAAAAAAAAAAAATCTCCTCAACGGCAGCGTCGCTCCGAAAAAAAACACACCCCAGACTTTATTTAGTTTGTTTATTTGTTTGTTGTTTTTTTTATTCACATGTAATGAGAGAAGGCGAGACGCCGCCGCTGCCGCCTCCTCCTGTTCGTCAGAATCAAATGTTCCAGTCAAATTCCTCCATCCTCCACTGAGTCTGTTTTTTTTTTGACGTCTCCCTCTTCCCCTCCTCCCTCCCTCCTCCCTCTGCATCTTTTTTTTTCATTGTGAACAGCTTACTGCAGTATCCTTAAAGTCCCCGCGTGTGTCCTGAGTTGTCCTCTCTTTTTATTTTTTTCTTTCTGTTACCCAGCATGCACCGCGGCGATCTGGAAGCTCTTGTCGGCTCAGGACGGGCGCACACTTTTGATGTCGGGGAGGAGGGGGTGCGGGGGGGGGGGGGGTAGCAGGCAGACGCTGTGATGCCGCTTTATACGCTCCTTTCAATGGCTTCCCCTCAGCGCCCACTGCTGTCATCAATCTGAAAAGAGCTGTTGTTTTTGTAATCTTTTTTTTCCCCCCCATTTTTTTTTACTCTGTTCTGGCTCTGCAATTGTGTCCATAAAGCAAAAAAAAATATGGAGAGGGGGGGGGGGAGGAAAAAGTCAGCGTTGCTGCAAACGGAGTGTGTGCGAGCCAGCGCATTGTCCTGAAATGACCCGCGCTCGCTCGCTCGCACACACAGGCGAGGGAAGAGACTCTAGGGCAGAGAGGGAGGAGGATGGTGTTTGTGAGCGTGTGTGTGTCTGTGTGAGTGTTGTGTAAGGTGCCGACGTTAGTGGGCACAGAGATGCATCACACAAAATTAGTGTATTTCTTTTTTTTTCTTTTCTTGCTAACCTTTTTCACAGGCGGCGACGCGCAATTATGTCGGTGGTGTAAAACCCGAACGTCTCCCGCCGCAGCCGGCGACGAGGATGACGGCAGTTTTTTTTTTTAAAAATTCTGTCCTCCTCTCTGTGGCAGTTACCCTCAGTCCACCTTCGCTGGATGCGACGCTGTCAGAAGACGCCCGTAACGATGCCAATATTGGCCGTAACCTCTTAGATTTGGACGCGCGGCGTCGATTTTTGATCTTCGCTGCAGCTTTCGTATCAGCAGCGCTCCTCTGCGACATGTCACGTTGAGTCAGTGCAGAAAACAAACACCCGGATTGTCAACGGAAGTCGACCTGATCTCCCTGATGTGAAACTACAGTATCTCTGGTTGTTGTTTGTCATGTATGAGTCAACAACATGCAGAATAATGAGCTGTTTTATTCATTTTAATCGGCTTTATTTCTGTTTTTTAATTTGTTGACAAACCTGATGTTTAAAAATCACATGTTGATTTTTAGGTTAAGGGAATCGGGAGGAGCTCGGGGTAGAGCGGTTGCCTTTTGATCATATTCTGTTTCTGGTCACGCCCCACTGGCAGGTGACCCCCCCCCCCCGACCTGGCCCGAGAAGTCTTTCGAGGTGGCTGAAGCGTCCAGGTAGAGGGACGTCTGGCCAAGGCGCACGAGCCAATCAGAGGCGGTCAGGACAGAAAGTTTCTTCTGGACTCTGAGGAAAGAGTCGGGAGAGTTTTTCTGCAGACCCAGCACCTTTCCTCCGGGTCCGCGCAGCCCTTGGCGGTCCCTGACGCCGCCAAACCGTGCCAGTTCTCCATCACCTGCCTTTTTTTAGCTCGGGTTCGCCCCGAGGTGACGTCTCTCCGGAAGGGCAACCTTCACGGTCCTCCGACTCGTCCCCCTCCCCCCCTGAGGCGGCCGGAGCGGTTCCCTGTTTCAGTCGTCGGGCGCCTTCGCAGTGTTTCCTTTGTCCGCGCCGTCTCGTACACGCCTTATCAGCCTTTCGAGACTTTATATCCACTCAGCGGTTCCATTCACACGCTAAGAAGTCGGCAAAAATCTGTTTTTTTAATGGCTGAAAAAAAATCAGTTGGGCTGCTTTGAGTTTGACTCTAAACTTCTTGAAAACTCCTGCCAACAGATACCGGGTTGAGCTCTGTGCGGACGTGAGCCGCGTCTGATATCATTTTTCTTCTCTGTCTCTTTCGCTCCCTCGCTCGCTCTCTCTCTCTCCTCGACGTGACTTGAAAGCGGAGCGTCCTTGAGCGTGGCTCCTTCCTGTGAAGGACTCGTTCCCTTTCTGTCGCTATTCACCGTTCAAGGATCGAAACGACTCTCGTGAATGCGCTGATCATTCCGAGGGTCTTTGTGGGAAGGCGGACCACAAATGCTCAGATGGATTTGATTCCAAAAAATAAAGGTAGTAGGATGAGAAGACAAAAAAAAAACATGGCAACCGTTGAAGAGGACGGTAATAACTTTGTTTTCTGAGAAAGAGAAAAACAAAAAAGAGCGTCTGCACTTCTTTGCTTTGGACCGACTGATATCGAGCCCCCGTTCAATCCCCCCCTCCAATGTTTTTTTGCCCCGCAGCACATGTGGAAAAAAAAGAACTGGTTGTATAGATTGTAGAAGTTTCTATCTGAGGCGTGAAGACAAACACGTGTTTTCCAAAAGGAGTCGATTCAGGTTAAAGTTTCAGTCGACACTGATCAGTTGGTTTTTTTTGTTGAAAATGCTGCAGTACATATGCCTGCCCTGTAGATGGGGCTCACGCTGGCTTCAAAATGACAAAAATAAGAAAAAAATACTACTTTTTTTTATGATTTTGGCATCTTCTCTTGAGCCATAAAACATTTCACTGACTTGTTTTCCGTGTCGACAGCTTTTAACTCAACCAACCTGGCATCAACGATTTCTGTCATGAGGTTTCTTCTTTTTCTCAAGAGCAGGCAGTAGTCACGCTGCCTCCCTGTGGTTTCAAGAGGCATTGCGACGTTTGGTCTGTACCTACAGGCTTTCTGCTGCGAGTCTCCAAAGCGCAGGTGTTTCAAACTCAGACGTCGGGCCTGACATGCTAAGGACCTGGTTGCGCCTGACTTCAAGGTCCCGTGCATGATCCATCCATCCGCCCCACCTCAATAACAACATGGGTCCATGCTCCTCATGTTACAAGCTTCTTTTTTTCCCTTTTTTAATGCAACGTATTTACACATTGATGGTAACTTTTGATGCTTTTCCCCCCAAAAAAACATTCAACATTCACGTTTCCCTTCCACCTCAAAATTTAAAGTTTAACTTAGTTCACATGACTGAATTCAGGATATATCATTGTTTATTGCGCTCCCCACATTGTTGTTTTCTTTTGTTTACCTGATGTGCCCGCTCCAAACGTTAGCAGCGTGTGGGTTCGTCCAGGTCCACAGAGGTTTATGTAACCCAGTCCGACCCTGTGCGGGGTCCCTCTCAGGTGGGCCCGTCCATGGCCGCGTTGCAAGTGCTCCAGCTTTATTTAAAAAACACACACTCGACCGTGGCGACGACCTTTTACAGCCACTCGGGTACAAAAAAATTCCATTCGACTGCATTAGAGCCAAACACTTTCACGGTCTCCCGCAAGCTCGAGAAAAAAAAAAAGGCTTAAAATCGAATAAGGAAATCAGGCAGGAGAGCAAAAAAAAAGCAACAACCCAACAACACTTTGTATGTTGGCACGAGGTAGAGCTCCAAAATAATTTCTTTTTCTCTGTTTCAACAATGGGCGAGCACCTCCGCTGCCAAGTCAGCCGCTGCCCGTCGCTTTAGTTAATTAATAACCTTATGTAACGTTGTTAGATAACCGAAGAGGAAAATCGAGCATCCATTTTAATCACAACCCAAGCCCTCTAATATTCCATTGATATTCACTTTGGTTTCACAATTCACCCCACCCCACACCCCCTTCTCTGTTTCCCTGCCTCCTCGCAGCCTGAATCAACCCCGTGCGTGCGTGCGTGCGTGCGTGCGTGCGTGTGTGTGTGTGTGTGTGTGTGTGTGTGTGTGTGTGTGTGTGTGTTGTTGGTGTTTTTTTTTTACCTGAATGGACAAGAGAGAAAAAGCTGCAGCGATGTCGGGTATTTGAACATTTCCTAACCCGCAGTGGTCTTTGGGCTATTTCTCCAAATACAAAATATATATATAAATTACACCCCAAAACAAAACCACAAAGACACTTCGGGTGCCCGAAGCAGAGCAACAACAGCAGTGGAAGGCGAGCATTGCTGTAGACAACAGGGTGGAGCCGCCTCCCCCTCTGCAGTAAAGGTGATGGGGTGAGCGTCCCCAAAGCTACTGAAGCTATTATGAACAACAACACCCACAAAAAAAACCCCAGACATCCAAAGCAGTGGGAGAACAACGCCAGCGTCAGCGTTTGTACACCGTAAAAGCTTACGAGCTGCACCGGCGGCACCCTCACCACTGCATTAATGAGTATTTTTCATTGTCTGGAATGATATGAGTGAATGTGATAGGATACTTGTCGGGCAGCTTTGATGTAAAGTCAGTCTTGTCTGCTTGTTGCCTGAACCGGAGGTGTCAAACTTAAGCAGAATGCAATGAGTTGACCTGTTAACCGATGACACCGTGTATTCAAATTTTCTCAAGTGTTCGACAAATGTTTCATAAAGATGGCTAGCTCACTTTCTATGGCCTCTAGTTTGTTGCTATCGCCGCCATCTGCTGTTCGGTTTTGGAACTGTTTGAAATGGGATGAGCAGCTGAAGTTTTCTTACACTGTCAAGGATCCTCTTTTCACGGGCCAAATTAGACCCTTTGTTGGGCCACATTTGCGTGCCCCCCCCCCCTGCATAGTTCAGAGGGTGTGCTCAGCGCCTCGTGCTCATTAAGCAGTGAGATCATGGGGGCGGGGCTACTATGGATTTGCGAGGTTCGTGAAACCGCTTCCGAGATTTTCCTGTGAACGCTTTAGATGCCCCAAATCTTGACCAATCCTTTTGATACTTCAAATGCACATTTGTGCGGGTTAAAGAACCAAACCTGTGGATCCTGGTTGAGTTTCGGTCAGATCAGGCCATTTCGGCGGTGTTGGGGTTGGATCGAGTTGCATGAGTGGCGACACAGCCACTCTTGGCTGCTGCGCGGAGGAGGTCCTTCATCCAGTTTTTTTTTAGATTTTGTAGATGTGGGTGTCGCCGTGGCGGCAGACCCAATGCCGGGACCGGGGCTCCACCTGCCGTGGTGCACCTTTGCTTTCGAAGGCGTGTCATCATGACGCCGGCTGTTGGTTTGGGCTGCCAGGTGAACTCGAGACCCTCGGAAGGGAACGAGCAGAGAGGAATATAGCCGTCTGAAGTGCCTGCAGGTTTTTACTTTACAGCTCAGCCTCAGCAGGTCAGACACACTGAAGCACCGACTCAGAGACTCTTTTCGGCGAGCTAATAGTGCTGTAATTGGAGGCTGAGTACACAGATTTAATCCCACTCAGAACATAAAGATGGGGGAGGGCGGGGGTCTCGTGGGGGGGGGTCTTGAACAGGAGCCACAAAAGAAAGCTAAGCGTTTGATGGAGTGACGTTACCCACAGACCACCTGATACGACCCCATCGGAGGACCATCGCTGCATCCGCAGCCTTCGCCGCTCGCTCCGCCGCTCGCTCCGCCGACACTTCCTCCCAGGCATCCTTCAAGCCTCTCCAGACCCCCTTCAGACCCCCCCCCCAATACACCACTCCACAGCACACCCCCCCCCTCCCCATCCTCACAAGCCCTCGCAACGTTTAGCTCACCGCTCGGAAAAAGGACGAAGATGACTAACAGCAAAAGTGGATGCTGAAAACGTGCGTCACATTGTCAAATATAACTCCAGTCGCCATGGAAACTGAGTGTGTCGGGGTTTTATTTTTTTTCGCAACTCGCTCGCTCGCGCTCTCTCTCTCTCTCTCTCTCTGATGAACTCTTTCATTTCATTCCCTTCCTTCTGTCTTTCTTCCCTCCCCCCCCCAAAAAACAACCAAAAAGCGGCACATTTCAGGCGGGAGAAATGCATCACAGGAAACGGCTTTCTGTTTTTCAGGGGTCTTTTTTTTTCCAAAAAGTTTGAATCTGCTGCCGAGTTCATTCACGCAAATCCTGCATCATATCCACCAAGCGAGCCTTCGGCCGCATGGAGCCGGGCCGGCTCCAGCGGACGACACAAAGCCGTGCTCCACGAATGATTGACGCGTTTCCTTCAGAAAACTGTTGAACCGGCGTCGCCTTTTACGTGTTTACCTTTGCCGTTATCAGGCGGGTGAGCCACTCCGCCGAGGGGGCGATCAAACCGAGGGGCGCGCCAGGGTCGTCGGGAGTCTCGGGCGGTGGGACGAGGAAAGGTGGTCGGTGGTCCTGGCAGTCCTGCTGAACATGCAAAAAAAAAAAATGTCAAAGGTCACAGTCTCGCATCGAAAAGCCCCCCCGTTTTGACGCTTATGACAGGTGGTCTGCCAACAGGGGCCTCCGTCAGCCGGCAGAAGCACGGGCGCAGGAGGCGTTATCGGCAGGTTGATCAGATCCAGCGCCGCCGGGAGCGAATCCAACAACGAAAACGTCAATGGTCGGCGCGCGGCGCCCTCGTTCCGAGCGGATATGAGAGCGATCGCCCAGGCCGACAACCCAGCAGAGTTTAGCAGTGTTGCTGCTCGCGGCTGAACGCATGCAAATGAGAACAGCAACCCGGCGAATCATGGAAATGAACACGACGGACCAACAGGGTTTGATTGTGTTTCACTGCTTGTTTTTCTGGTTTGTTTATTCTGGACAGACATTATTACATCAATTATTCTTTTTGAGATGGACCCCCCCCCCCCCCGTCCACTCTCACACACACCTTCCCCCCCATCCAGTGGGAGCGTACAGGGAGGAGGAGCGTTCCATTTAGCTCCCCATTAAGGCTGATTACAAGTGATTACTGCCCGTTGGAGAGAGAGAGAGAGAGATGACCAGCCCTGTCCCTCATCATCATCTTCGTCATCATCAAAGCACCTCGGGAGTGTGCCGGTGCATTAGCATCCAAGCACGGCGTTGCACTTTATTACGGCTGCACTGCTCATTGTGGCGCTCAGACGGGTCCAGTCTCACATTATGCGCTGCAGTTGTTTGTGTGGGCAGAACTCACTTTTTTTATGTTTCCTTGAAATTCTTAAAGGGGCGGAGCCAGTCGCTAATTGGCATAAACACGCTGACAATGTGGCATCAGCAACATATTACAATTAACCCTCATTTATCAGGGGGGCCGTGAGTTAGTCATCTTTATTTTTTACAATTATTTAACAGTGTTCTGTAATGGCGGCGTCGCTTCTTCCTTCTGATACCGTGTTCAGAAGTTGAGCTTTTCCTGCCATAGATTGCATCGTCCTCTATTTTGAGCGTGTCCGCAGCTGCCTTTGTCGGTGCAGGACGTTTGGTCCGCATTGTGGGTTTGGTCGAGGAGACAATTTGCAGCCGTATTTTTGGAACACATTCCGTGCTGTTGGGGGTTCACATGCAACCTGCTCACTGTGTAGGAAAAGAAAGAAAGAAAAAAACCCACCCGGGTGCAAACCCAGGACCCTCCTGCTGTGATGGTAGATCTCCAACCACCACACTGCTCACACACTTGCGCCAGCACTCTCAAAGTTTCCGCGGCGATGTTTCTCTCATCGAGTTCGTTCTTTTACCCCCTCACTTTCCTCAGCTGAACTCTTCCCTCTCCAACACACACACACACACACACACACACACACACACACACACACACACACACACACACACACACACACACACA
>JASSRZ010016009.1:8958-25273 GCA_032164315.1 Malacoctenus gilli | reverse complement strand
CCCCCCCCCCCCCCCCCCCCCCCCCGCCCCCCCCCCCCCCCCCCCCCCCCCCCCCCCCCCCCCCCCCCCCCCCGCAGAGCAATCGGTCCTGCAGTCTTTGGATCAAGATCAAACGCATTACACAGCCTCTTTAAAACTGGCCTCGCATCTTCAAACCATCCCCTCACTTTCCCTGCCAAAGGTTAAGGTAGATTTATTCAATACTGTTACGTGCAATTAAGTGAAAACTCTAAATATATTGTGAATTGTTACAAGGTCTCTGCTGTTGTCCCGAAGTGAAACTCTGCTTCATGTTGACTCTGACAGAAGCCGAGATTTCATACTTCTTCAGCTTCCAACCACAAGTAAATATCTGGTTCTTTACAGATAATTTGTTGCTGATTTTGTGTGTTAATTTGGTGTATTCAGTCACTTTAAATATCTTGTGAAGACATTCAAAACATTACTAGTTGGCTTGAGAAAATAACAAATGATATGATATGCAAATGATTATATACTCAGGTGAGTGAAAATAAAAAGCCCTCTTTAGACTTTTTCCACTTTCAAGGTCATTCTTGGAGCTGATGCTACCAATATAAGGTCATAGCAAACTGTACCAAATCAATAAAGAAAAACTTATAAACTGCACCACTCAGCTCATTTATCCAGGGAAACTATTCGAAGTAATGAGGCTCAGCTGACCTTGGGGCTAGATGCAAGATTCCCTCTTGAATACGTCGTCAGATAACAACAGAAATACATGCAAGACCAAACAAAGTCTCACACCAAAACAATTTACAGTGCAATACTTTGATTTGTTGTGCTATTTCGGTCTCTTGTAGATGCAACCTCATGTAAAAACACAACTTTACTCAACTTTTTGCTTGGAAAGGCAACATCAATGATGTTTTAATCAGAACTGCTATAAAAGTGTTGTTTTTTTGTGAAAGTTTACTACTGGTGATTGACATCGGACATGACACTACAAAATTTCTAGCTCCTCTGGAAGCATCGGCCGCTAAAGCGCTGCTTTAATTTGAATTGCCAGGTTCACTGAATCTGGCGGTGAGACGTGATTGCCAATGGAGAAAAGGCCATACCTCAGAGTGACGTCGTGGCGAACTGTGAGCTTTGGCACAAAGTAACTCACCTGGTGTGGCAGGGGGGAAAAAAAAAGAGAGGAGTGGAAGAGTAAATACCAAAATGCGACAGCCGCGGGGACGTTTAGTCATATATCTGATCAATTGTCTTTATCTTGCGCCTTTGCCAATGGAACCGGTTGGATATTTAGAGTCCTACAGAGCAGGGGACGCGTCATAGAGGCGAGAAAGTACCTGAGCCAGTCGTCAATTTCCACCTCATTGATCCCAAAGTCTACAGCCATGTAGACAGGAAGAAATACGACAGGGGAAATAAACCCAGAGTGTCGAGTGAGTGTGTCCACAGAAGATGAGAAGAACAAAAAAAGGCAATCAGTCAGGGTCTATTAAACCAGCTGAACCCATGTTATTGTCAGTCTACTTGTGTAATTTAACATTAAATCTGCATACAAAAAGTTTGTTAACTGTGATAATCTTTTACACCACTTTTAGTAGTTTTGGGCCACAACCTGCCCAAAGGCAGAACTACTGTATCTGTGAAGCTTCAACCTAACTCAGTTGCCCATCAAGTTTATTCTTAGTGCAATGATACATTCTATTCATTATCCAACTTTGACAGTAACATATCTATCACCGACCAGTCCAAACACCCGTTAACCTTTCTTGCTTCAGCCTCTACCACACTGGACTCCCTAAAAGGGCCACACACACTAATAAAACACCATTAGAGGATCGCCACTTAATTCAGTTGTTCATTATATCGTCCCTCACCTGTCCTGCAAGTTGCATCAAAATCCACTTTGAACTTTTTAAGTTATGCCACTAAAGGAACAAATTCAAAAAGGTTTGAATGGAGTTCTTAGAGGAGACGAACAGAAATTAAAATCCACCCCAAAAACCAACAAGAAAGCCAGACCAACACACAGAGAACCAAGTGAGGGAGTTGAACCTCTGGAGCAGGGGTAGGGAACTCTGGTCCTGGAGGGCTGCAAGGTTTCAATGGGTATCAGCTTTAACACCCGTTTGCATCGAGCTGCTCAGGGGCAGGCTTTCAGCAGAGCGTCAGGCCGACGCTGGTTAGATCCAGGTGTGTCGGTTACCTCCAGAGAACAGGGAGGTACTCCTGCACCTGGAGGGCCACATGTAAGTATAGTCTATGTTCTAGCCCCAGCAACATCGAGCAGGAAAGCTAAACTTTACTTTTTGTGTTTGCACATCTTGTAATTAAAGCATATTATGTTGGAAGCAAGGAAGAAAAGCTTTGGTTTTCCTTGTGGACTCTCAGAAACTATTACCATCATATAATAGTTATGAACCCATTTGCATTCAACGCTCCCGTTTAGTCAGTGAAAGTGTGTGTGCGCCTGTGTGTGTTTCTGTGGGTACAAAACAAAAACAGGCCCAGATATTTCTTCGAGACAATAACGCTCCACTACTCTGAGTTTCAGCAGCCAAGCTGTTTGTTTATTTAAATGAAAAGGAAACAGTTGTTTTCAATTTACCCGCAACTGTCGCAACAATATCATTGCCAAACTTGGACTTTGTCGACTTGCGAGTTTTAGTGGTTTGACTTAAGTTGAGGAGGAGTTTGAAAGTTTAATAGCTGTGTCCTTAAAGAGCCACTGCACTGCTCTTTTGCAGTGTTGTCGAGCTATTCACTCGCTATGTCGGCAGACTAATGCAGGTCATGTAGATCTTGGATATTAAGAGGGTTTAAAATCACATTTTCCTCGAAACCCTCCATGTTAATTATCGTAGATTTCATCACTGTGCTGCAATACCTTGGTGCTGCGTTTGATAAATCTACAGGCTCGGTTCTCGTGTACATTGCTTCACTCAAAGACTGTGTGGACTCCGCTGCAGGATGTTACATATTGATCCTAGAAAGCGCAGCGTATTGATCACAGGGATTCTACCGACATGGTCGACTATTGACTTCTAGATTATTCCGGCTCTTTCTTTTCTCTCCTCTTCATTTCTCCACATCACATCCTGTCTGCAGAGAAGCTGTGCCGTTTCGATGACTCCTGTAACGTCTCTCAGATCTTCACTTCGCTCTGTCAGGCTTTTTGTTTCCCCAATAGCCCTCATGATGCTTTCTCTTCATCTTTTTTTTGTTGTCGTGCTGGTTTTATATTTTCTTGTTTGATCTTCGTTCTTAGAAAAAAAAATAGTCTTGCTAAACTACTTACTTCTGAAACAGACATCAAACTGCATGACTGAATACCCTGCAGTCACTTGACACCGGAACTAATACTGCTTGGTGTTTTATCAGAACATTCTGTAGTCTGATAACCACCTCCTGACACTTCCCGTACACTTTCTCCAAATGTCAAGCGTTTTGGCTTCCCGCCAAACCCATTCAGACGCACTCTGCCCACTGCCGAGTTAATAGACTACGTTCTTTCGTACTGATCTTGACTGGGAATCATTTTTTTCTTTGACAGCTCGCTCCATTTCCTCTTTGTCTTCAGCTGTTCGAGTTCTTCAAAATCAGCTGGAGTTCTCTGGACCTGTGACTCATTTCTCTTTCATTGTCTTCTCACTGACCACCATATGGAACTTTCCTTACGGTTTCTTATGGCCCACTGTTCCGTTTCCTGCCATTGGTTATGCAAGTTAAGTTTCGTTTAACCCTGTTGAGTAACTCCCTTCTCAGAATTTGGTCCATTGGTAACCTTAACTACACCTACTCGGGGCAGTGGGCTGTTGCGTTACAGTGCTGAGGGGACAGTCAGGGGTCGAGTGACCTCCTGAAGGGCCCACAGTGGCGGTAATTATTACGGGGGACAAGCCTTCACCGTCACTCTCTCCACCCCAACTTCTCGCTTGTCAGTAACCTCCAACATGACCCTGTGGTTACACGATTTTTCCATGATTTCTTGGTGTGAACAGGGACTTTATCTGGTTTGTTTTTATGGTCTGTGGTAATTAGTGAGTCTTAATTGTCCATATATGTGAATATGTGCTTAAGATGTGTGGAAAAACCCCAATCAGAATACATTTCTTGAGATAATTAGTCATGTTTACATTTTGTGGACATCTTGTTGATGGGATTTATGCACTCAGATTATTAGCTGAGGTCGTACGCAAAAGATGGATTATGTTGTCTAAAGTATATAGAGTTTTGCTCCATTCATGGAAGGGGGTCATTATGTATTCACCATTCGACAGCTCCAAGTTCTCTCTTTTGGTGGAGTGTCCCCTGGCTGAACTGCTTGCCACACCGTGCTCCCTATGTCAAGTCGAATAGAAAAGGTGGACAACCCAGGTGCATAGAGAGGGCGGTATCTTCCTGGCAAGATGTGCATCGCCTTGAGGCAAGCTCCAAAAAACAGCAGGCGTCCAGTGCTGACTCGAAACTTGGAGAAGTCAAGGTCGTTCAAACAAAAGAGTTGGGTATTCAAAGACACATCTGGCACAGCGATGCTCTGTATAGTTGTATATTTTATCAAATGTGTGATGGAGTTCAGGCCAGATAAGGCTCAGGGTTTGGTAGTGTTCTGTAAGAGAAAAGCGTTTTATTTTTTACCCCATATTTTTAACTTCATTGAGAGAAATTTCTGAGTTATCAAATTTGTTCGTAAGTTTTGGGTCAGATGACGCTCCTTTCAGGTTGATCTTGCACCGATTGCAAATCCTGAAACAGTCAAGGAAATGGCAGCTGGAGCTGCAGAGCATGTCAGGTTAGCAGTGCAAATGACCACTGCCAATCCATCATACCTATGTATACAAGTTAATGATCAACTGCAAGTCAGATCCGACTTTTGATAAAATTCAGGCTGGTATCAGTGATACCGATCCCGATGCTTTGTGCAAAAACTACGGAAAAGTTAATAGAAGATGTCAGAGTCACTTATTTACCTATTTATTTTAAACTCAGAAGTATACTGAGGTGGCGGCCACATTCACAATAAAGCCAAGCTATCACAACAACAGAAAACCCAGAGTGCTTGAAAAATGTGGAAGCAAAATAGCAAAGGTTGCAAAAAAAAGGTAGCAAATGTCCCATTCAGTATTGGGCTTCGTTCTCAAGTGTTTCACAAGGTTTGTTATGTTGCTACAACTCTTCACAGTTTTACCACCGATGCGACACACTGCATCCTGGCCGTTTGTGGAGCTAAAGTGGCTCCACAAACAGAAAAAAACAAAACAAGAAAAAGTAGTTCCAACCACTAGTGTCATTTAGATAAGATCTGAATAGTTTAGTTACTTTCCTCCGTATTCCTGCAAATATATAAGACCATGAATGGCAGAAGTGTCAAAAGTATCAGTAAACGTATCGATATTTCTTATATCTTATATCTATCTTATAACTGATTTTAGAGCATGAAGTTCTGGTATCAGAAGTATCGATCCACACATCAGTACCACAAGTGACTAATGGCTTTGCTCCTGAACTTGCACGTCTGTCAGGTCAAACAAACACCCGCCTGGGTGAGTTAGAAGGGCTCCATGTTTCTGGCTTCCTGCCATTTTTTGGCAAAATGTCAATTTAAACAAGTGTGACATAAAACTTTACAAACTTCAATTAACTTTTAATAAACCATCTTAGGAAAAAAAAAAAAAAAGCCTGAATGCACTGGGGTGACACTGTGAGCCCCCCTCTTGGTTCCGGGTGTCACTCCCTTTAATACACCCAGTCTGCTTCATTTTGGACTTTTAATAGGGAGCCAATTATGAGTCATCATCGTTTCACCTTTTCAGTGTTTGGTCTCCCTCTTCCCGCACTCTCTCTCTCTCTCTTTCTCTCTCTCTCTCTCTCTGTCCTGTCGCTCAAGGTTAGCAATCACACAATGCTCCACGCCTTCCGTTCACCTTCAGGGCCCAGAAAAGCGCTCGCTGTGAGGGAAAATGAGTTTACCTTCAATTAGCATATTACTCCAATTAGCGCCTTACCCTTCACCCCATTATCACCTAAGTCTAATGAACAAAAGCTAATTAGAAATTAATCGGCCCTCTTTTTCTTTTTTGTTTTATTATTCAGACAACCTTTGAACATTAATATAGGGTACGACAAGGTTTTGGTTCAGTGAAATGAAACCTTAATTGTTCCTTGGTAAGATCGCGTTATCCACCAGATGAAAGGAAAACCAACAACAAAGCTACATTTTGTGCTGAAAAGTCCCAGTTATCAGGCTGTATGGAGCTGAAAAGGCCTCCAAAAGGTGGTTTTGGATTCGACTTTCATTCATTCGGGAACTTGTTTTAAGCCTTTCATTCGGTGATCTCATGGATTCTGACCTGGCACATCGTCTTGAGACACGTCTCACTCTTCATGGGAAGCAAGCCGCTGAATTAATCTCAAGGATGAGCGTTTGTGAACAAAGTCACGGGGAGAGAGAGAGCCCTCTTTTTAGAAACTTCAAGCGGGACGCACTTTTATGTTGGAATCCATTTCATTAAGCCATTAGGCCTTGTTTATTTTATAGCTGACAAAGGCGGGGGAACTGGTGCTTGCTATCTGTTTTGGGGGGTACGGTGGGGTAGGGTGGGGGGGTCTGGCAGTGTAATTAAATGCTAATTAGAAAATGGCACGATGTCTGAAAAGGTGCTGACACATTTTAGAGGGGTTATAATTATAGCCGGTATTAGCTCGGAGAAGGGTTCACTCGAAACGTGGGCAGCAGCTGCAGGAGGGAATAATACGGGGGGGGGGGGGCTTGCGAGTCAACACCTTCCCAAACCAAACAGAGGTTTTCTGAGAATTTCAGTGATTAAAAAAATAAAAAAGGTGGTGGGAACAAAATGTATTGGCTGGAGAGAATGTGGGAGCATCATATCATTAAACCCTCAAGGAATTTGATTGGTCGCAAACATGCACCAGCTCTTATATATTGGGGATATTCCTGTCACAGGAGGCTGTAACGCTTGTTTGTGCTGATCATTCTACCATCTTCTTCATCGCTTGTCACAATGTTCACTGGGTGAGGGAAGGGTAAACCAGATGGGTTGCTGGTAAGGAAAACACAGACACGGTTCACACACCCACGGATGGGTGGGAGTCGCCAATAAACCTCTATACATGTTTTCAGACTAAGGGAGGAAACCAGATTGAGCAATTTGCTGGCAGTGGTCATGTTTGGCATTTTTCTGTCTAGATGTCCAGAGCAAACCATCTTGTTTTACTTCTAAATGATTGGCTGAAACTCTCAGGAACAATCTAATTAGATGAAATATCTCTGTCAATGAAGAGATGTCAGAGTGTAGAAACAAAACAGCAAACAAATAATGAGTGAAATGTGACAGCAGAGACTAGAACACAGAAGTTTTGAGGGATACTTGCTTTGTCATTGCAAAAAAGCATGAATATCAAATGAACACACATTCTGTTCCCTTTCTTTCTTAAAATTATGAGTATCTGTGTATTTCCTTTGAAGTCACTCACTCAGATGAGTGTGTATACGGGCGACTTTGCACATCAGTGCCGTAGCTCAACTAATTCAATCTAGACAATGGCAGCAGATTAGAGGAACTGCTGTTGTGCTGCTGACAGGCTGCTTGCACTGCAGGTTACGCAGTCTGAGTGAGGACACAGCAACCTGCCGCTCCATAAACCGCCAATACAGCTTAAAGACATTTCTGTAGTGCAGTTGTATCTTTTCGGTCACTTTTTGAGAACATGTTGCTTGTCCATCAGTTTGAGCTGTTGAACACTTGTTTCCTTATTAATCACCTCTTCAACTATTTGAACGGATCCATTGGCAGCGTTCATGGCTTCCCGCGATGCTCCACTAAAGTTGAATGTAGACCTTTTTTTTGTATTCAAATATCTGATGAGTCAGAAGTTGTGATTGTGTTCTCTGACAATTTTTGAACTCTATGTTCTCTTGAAACACAATCAGACATAATTCTCTCAGCTTTCATACTCAGATTTGCTGTGTCAGCCCTTTGGACTTCAAGCTACACTTAGGATTTGACTCATAAAGTAATACATCAAGCTATTTGCTTAATTTTCAGTCAGTTTTCATGGTTTAATTCAGGGAAATGTCCCACTAAATAGGATTGAGAAAAACTTAAGAGTGTTCTGTAACCCTGGATCCTGAAAAAATCAGCTTTTGGCATGACCATTTAAAGATCCTCTGGTGTGACGGCTTGTGGTCCCAGCAGAAGTGGCCCAAGATTCGACTGAGCTGGTTTTTAGTCTATCCTGAACAGAATGTAATTCTAGGTTGACACCACATGAACAAACACAAGCAGACAAACTGGCAACAACAGGGATCTGACACCCAGCATATTCTCCTACCACCAACTGCAGGTGAAAGAATCAGGCACAGGTGAAAAGCATCAGGGTGTGAACATGCAATCAGAAGTGGGAGTGGTCAGGGAGCCTGGCCGAAGAGACGGGGAAAAAAAAAAAAAACTAAACAAAAACAGGAGACAAACGTGACAGAGACCTTTGACCCCCAACGGCTTGCAAGTTAACTCAATCACCAGGTTTTCTTCCGAAATACCCCCTTCAATCCGCACAAACAGCAGATTCGCCACAGGCTGGGTCGCTCCTTTTTCAGACACAGCTTTGCTCTAACTGAACAAGCGTATTCATGTAACTTGAGCAAATTTTTCTCAAACCAAACTTCCAGCACAAGGCTTGGATGTCAAAATGTGCTTTGACAATTCTTGGATCTCTGCAGTCGGAGAAATGGGTGGATCCCTGCTGTCTGGTTGACACTTCATCAGCATTTTCTAGGCGCTTTTAAACTCTGGTCCAACAGAAGTACCACCGCAACGATCCTCTTTAGGCACGCATGCAACACGTCACGTTCGCCGTGATTGCTTCTGACTCGATTTGCTTAAAACGACTGGATACATTCCCTTTATATCCAAAGCAAACATTATGTAAGGAGAGCCTGAGGAGCTGACATGAGATGCAGGTTCACAGCGGCGTTTCATTCCCAAGCAGCAGGTGCCGAAAAAGCAGGAATACATTGCAAATCTCGACTTTTTACGTCCCTGTACTGAACAGCAGGCATCGCTGTGTTTTTTCGGCAAGATTGCCTCTTCAGCTCCTGTTGTTCTGTCTCGGCAGCAGCTCAATAACCCAAACAGAAAGTCAAATCTCCTCATTTCACTGCTGGAGTCATGTCAATTTCCACCTAAAAGGGAGAGGAGGGGGAAAAAAACAAACTATTCCTGTTTTTTTTGGGGGGGGGCTGTCTCTATAGACCTCTGAAAAAAAAAAAAAGAGGCAGCATGTTTTTCAGTCAGTAAAAATTGACGTTCACTTGTGTTTGGCATCGGAGCCACATCGGCGAGCTTTGACGTGATCACTCGCAATCGCCCACATGGTGTCGGGTACAATCCAAAGAGCTGGAGGCACATCGACGGGCGGACTTCGGGGGATCGAAACCACGAAGCGTAGGATTAGAAGATGACCCGCTGCAACTGAGCCATGACGCCCTGCTCCACCCACTGCCTGCTTTTCATGTTCGACGCTGGCCCGTCTCAAAACCTCAAATGAACGTGGGCACCTCTTTGGGCGTCAGCGTTTAACCTCGTCTTCTGAACCAGGCCCATGGCAGAAATGATTTACATGGACCTCTTGAGCAAAAATCCATCCCTCCTTTAATTCATCTCACTCCAACCCTCTTTCTCAGACAGTACCTCTTTATGTCAGATGCCAGCCTCAATATTTCATCAACTCTAGATTTTCCTCCAGTTGCAGCAGTCCATCTTTCGTCAACTTTGCGCCATCTCTTTACGCTCCAAATCATCAAGCGGCATTCAGTCTTCTGTGGCTCTATTAAGGTGATGGCAGAAATGAAAGGCGATCAATTTAGCTGGTGTCAGTGGAATCATTGGTTTTTGTGAGAGCCGTTTGACAATTATTTTGAGAACAGTACTTTCAAACACAAACGAGCCACAGAAACGCAACAGATTTTTTTTCTTTAACAATCAGTCATGTCATCAAAAGTATGCAGCCAAATCTGCTCAACTGGGCACTAACGCAAGGGGTCAAACAAAAAAAAAAAAGCATTGTGTAACCCAGGGGTGGGCATTCCTGGTCCTGGAGGGCCACAGTCCTGCATGTTTTCAATTGCCGTTTCTCAATACCAAGTACGCTGAGTGCGGACTCCCGAACTTCTGAAGCTCGGACTTGAAAACTTGGAAACTTCCCGAGAACGGGAGTTCGCAGTACGTTTTTTCAACAACTAGAACGGCAGCGTACTCACGACATCACTTCCTCAACTTCGGTGTCTGCCGCCGGTGATTATCGCAGAAATGTTTATTTTATGTTGTAACTTTTAACAAAAATAAAATAACTACATAAAACAAACATCCTACTCGTTTTTTTCATTACTGCTTACAGTTGTGTGTTCACTCCTCCGCCATCGCTGGTTGTAGTGAAATGCATTCTGGGATACAGGGCTTTCCGAGTCCACGCAAGTCACCATCCGATGCATCCTTGGTAAAATGGGCGTAACGAGTTCACATCCGGGTATTGAACCGGACTTGCCGAAATGGGAACTTGTGTATTGGAACAGGACTTGGGCGCTGACTGATGACGTTTCTCAAGTCCGGGAGAACGCAAGTAGAGACGAATACGGGTATTGAGAAACGGCTAATGTATTCCTACTCCAACACACCTGAATCTGGTTGGTGTCATCATGCAGCTCTGCAGCAGGAGCCTGATTACGAGCAGCTGATGCCAATCAGGTGTGTTGAAGCTGGGACACGTTGAAGACATGCAAGGCTGCGGCCCTCGAGGTGTACCCAAACTGACAAAGCATAACAAAAAGCACAAGCTCTGTTCATCTTCAATCACTACTATTTGTTTACATTTCGGAAGATTCCGCGGAGAGAACCTGCGATTTGCAATTTGGGATTATGCGCCAGAAATTAAATGTTTCGCCCCCTGACACTGTCAAAATTGCTTGATGAGAATTTGTCCTCAATTGCTTGCATCATAGATCACCACAAATCGGTTACAACCACTTTATGGTAGCTTGATGCAAGATAAGCTGGATGAGAATCTATGATTTGCTAGGATACACACACACGCGTACACACACACGCGTACACACACACACACACACACGAGATGAAGTGAATATTGAGGCAGCAGTTGTTACCCGTCAAAACGTGTTAGAGGCCATACGACAATGATCGCACTGACAACAGGAGAGAACCACCACAGGTGTCACTGCTGTTGGCTGAAAAAAAAGAACTGAGGCTACAATTTGCAAAGAATGTTGACAAATGTTGACAAATGTTGTTGATTTGCTGAGCTCAAATGGCTGGCTCCGAATCCGGTGAAAACAAACGCACCAGCATGGATCCATCTTGCCCTCCGTCAGCTAAAACTGGCAACCTCCTTCAATCGGTAAATCACGAAGAACATTGTGGAGAGGAAACGAACAAATATTTTGTTATGATTCTGGCCTCTTCCACGCTTCAACCCTGTCCTTGTCCATTTATCCTTGATCTGCCCATTCATTTGTATCCGCGGGCTAGTCTGCGGTTCAATCTGAAAACCGTTTTTTTTTTCTCTCTCTCTCTCTTCAGTTATCTGGATCTGGCCCTTCCCACTGCCCCGCCAAAGCGAGTGTTCATTTCATCCACCCACGCGTCTCTCCGGCCCTGCATCTATTCATCTCATCCCGTGGCAAAAATCCTTTAAGGTTGTTCACATCTGTTGTCGGCTGCGGGCTGGGCTCACTCTCTAAAAGTTTGTTCAAGGTGAAGAGCATTAGCAGCCGCTACGCCCCAGTCATGAAACATGAACGAACCAATTTTCACAATTCCTCGCAACAGAAGTATAGACTAGACTAGACTAGAACTTTATTGTCATTGTCCATGGTACAGTGAAATAACTCCCCTTGGAGCAAAATTACAAAATATACTCTATAAATACAAGAAGCAAAGACAATACAATAAAAAACAGTTACAATAAAAGCAGCAACATTTCAAGTGCCATTTGGGCTACTAGTATTTGAGTGGCTGGACCCTTACTTCTAAATGATGCAAGTAATTTGGATTGTACTACACAGTGCCATGTCAGTATAACTCTGTCCATTCTCACCTAAAATGTTGAATTTTCAAAGGATATCTGATCCCTGAGTTACAACATCCACACCTCAAGAAGACAAAAAAAAAAGACTCGCAATAAGTGGAATTTTCGCAATGGGTTCAGCAATAGATTCTCATGCTGCTTCACTGCTGGAGTTGATGGAACCACACACACAAAAAAAAGGCCAGGGACAATATGGTGACCTTGGAACTGCTTTTCTTTTCAGAACAAAGAGCTTCTTTTTTTTTTTTTAAGAGGCCCTATTATGCTATTTCGACTTTTTTCAGCTATTCACAGTGTAATAGTGTTAAATGCTCATTCAGACAAGTGAGCAGCGCCCCCTCTTTTCACATAAACTCATGTTTGAGATGTCTAGCGTGCCTTTCCATTCCGTTGTGATGGTGGTTGAAGCGGTTTCAGGGAGGTTTTTTTTTCACATCAGTTTTTCACTGACGTTACAAGGGAGGGGGCTCAGTGATTGAACAACTTCTCTACGCTGGGCGTATGGGCGCACTCCCGACAACTGCGACCAGCAGTTAACCAATCAGAGGCATCCTGCATCATTGTAGGGGTGGGGCCTAATGCAGAAGAGCCTCATTCTGCTTGTCTCTAACTGGACGTCTATTAGAGCTGAAGGAGACGATCAAGATATAATGAAATGCGGTGTTTGAGAAAAAGAGCTTGATGAATTTCTGTCATTATGGACTTGCATACGAAAACGAAGACATCCAAGATGTTTAAAATAGAGCCACTTTAACCTCTTACCTGATATATCAGTCTTGTTTCAACTGAAAGGTGCTTTGAGCCAAATATAGCCAACCAAAAAAACAGTACCACTAATCAACCTTTGCCTGCAAACTTCACCCATTGTAATATGTCTTATTCCTTGGCAAGCAATTAGACTCAGTAAGGTTGAGAGTGATTTTCACACTCTAACTGGACTTTACAAAACAGTCCCACAGGTGAAAGCTCTGTAACTGTGGTTCAGCCGGCAGAACATCTTGGCTTCCAGTGCTTCCTGGTTTACTTGTGGAAGACTTCTTGAAGGTCAGTTTGCTGCAAGCGGAGTGTGAGCACCTCGCTATTGATGTGTCAACATGTCTTATAGGTGGATACATTAGTAATGACTTGTAGTTCTTTGAGTCTGCTGGGCACAGTGCTGCAAAAATCTGTTATACACCAAAAACGCGGCGGTATCAGAAGTTGCCAGTTCTATTCCCCAGTGGTCCATTTGGCAGAAATGTGTTGGGAAAATACACTAAACAACCCGAGTTTCTCCCAAGGGTGTGCATGTCTGAATGATTGTGTCTGAACTTTACTCATCACAAAAAAAAAACACCAGTTACATTGAACTTTATCGTCTTCATAAGTTTACTTTGAAACATAAAGACCAACAAGTTTATGATGCGACTTAACCCAAAAAAGCCATCAGATTTGTTTTTCAAGCGTAAACTGATTTTTAGAGGTAAACTTATTTTTTTTGTGTGTGTTGTACCAGGAAAACTAAAAGCCAGGCTTTATGTTCCTCGAAGTGTTCAGGTCCTGATGCCGGCTGACATTTCGTAATACTTTCAAAGGCATCAGTGGAAATCGCTGCGGTTAGAAAACGGCTTCACTTGCTCGGCGTCTCCAAAAAAGCCAATTTACAGGCACTATCTCTCGGCTTTCTTTGACGACTGCGCACTCTATTTTTAGTTTTCTTCAGCTCCCCCATATTCGATGAAAATCTCTCCACATCCTTTTCTTCAGCTCACTCTCCGGGTGCCCCCAACCCCCCTTTCGTCCCCCCTCTCAGTCTTCTTTACAGATACGTTCCTAGGGTGGAATTATGATCCGTTTTGGAGCACTTTCATCCACTTTAGCACTAAATTCAGCCACCCCTGTCATCGAGATGATCTCTCCCTCCTTTATCAGCTTCCTCTTTACTTAGTTGAAGCTTACCCCATGCCAGTTTTGAGTGGGTTTTTGGGAAAAAATGGCTGGAGAAACCTTAAGCCTATGCAGCTAAATCAAATTTTTATTTATAAAGTTTTAGCCTCTTCATATATTTGTAGTTGAAGGGTTTCTTTTCATCTTTTGCAGTTGTCTTTAGATCTTCTTTACATCAAGTGCTCTTATAAAACTAAGTAAGGCAATGGCATGTTTGTTCACATGGAAACGAAATTGTTTATCACTGAAAGGTAACCAAAGTTGGCAGTCCCTCAACAACCAAAGGCCAATGGTACTCAAAACAAGACAGAAGCAAGTCTGAACTGACTCTGACCCATCTTTTGGAGAGTCAGAAGTTATGGAGTATGGCCTAGTTCTTCAGTACTAGTTTGAGGATTTCCCACGTGACCAGGCCTGGATGCAATTTAAAGACAGACAAATTACCATATTTTCCGCTCTATAAGGCGCACCTAAAAACCTCCAAATTTTCTCAAAAGATGACAGTGTGCCTAATATATGGACCAATATTGAGCCACAACAGGTCTCGCAACTACGGTAAGCAGCCGCCGACTTCATGTGCGCGGTTCATGCTGGGATATATGACTGCGCGAGCCGGCTGCCGCCAGTGGCCAGCCGGGGGGTGAGCAGTTTAAACTCAAAGCGATCATTCACGCAGTAGAACACGGGGATAGAGCAGCAGCAAGAGAATTTAACATTAACGAATAAATGGTGCGGGAGTGGAGGAAGCAACAAGATGACCTGTGCCAAGTAAAGAAGACTGTTTATTCATTTTGGGAGTGAACGGTGTTGTCAGAACGCTGGTTTGTAATCTATTAATAAAGTTTGACTGACCTATCTGAATATTTTGTTGACATTCCCTTTAGTGAAGCTCCTTCTAATAGATGCATAAAGTAACCCCAGCCTCGACTGTAGCGTCTATTCTATGCGCCTTATAATGCGGTGCGCCTTATACATGAACAAAGTTTTAAAATACGCCATTGATTGAAAGTGCGCCTTATAAACCAGTGCGCCTCATAGTGCGGAAAATACAGTAATTAAATTTTGGCTTTTGGTAAATACTCAAAACTTAGATTTGCATATTTGTAAATTGTTCAATGTTCATTGGAAGGCATTTAGGTTTTTTCAAACAAATCAGCAGATATACTTGGGGGGGGGGGGGGGGGTCATTCAGCCATTGGCTGGCTTGAGTCAAAAGGAGCTAATAGCCCCAAGGCTAGCTATTTTATCACCCAAAAAATGCTACAACATATATCAGACAGTCTCAACACAAGAACAGCAGGCAACCTTTCTCAAAAGTAAGTTTTGTATTAAAGGAAGCAGCTTGAAAAGAATCTTTGAAGGAAACGTGTTTTATTGAGTGGCGGTGAGATTTTGGGGCTTTATTTAACTGTGTACAGTTTGGCTTTTTCCCCCCATTCATGCGTGTCACTCTGGGGAAGAGCCGACCTTGACGTGGGGCCCCAATTAAAGGGGGTTACCTTCTGTGGGTCATTAAATTAACATGTTTGGGCAGAGTTTATAAAATCTGGAATCCCATGCGAAATACATATCAGTAAGAAAAACGCATGCCAACGTCCGTAACTCTGGCACGATGAAATTAAATAGAAAACGCTTGCGCGTTAACAGCAGAGCGAGTCTACTACAAACTCACCTGTGAAAAATTCACAAATTAAATCGGCATCGACCGGACACGGGCAGTGGTTGAAACCGCGGTGGACACGCGCACGTGCCTGGCCTGAATAGGGAGAGGCCAACCCCGAAAGCGGCTTTAGTTTTTAATTGGGTGTACTTGAACTCGGAGTGGTGGGGGCCTGATGGGTCTCAGAAAAGCATTAACATCGGAGTGAATCGATACCCCCGTGTACCGTGAATACGCTCCGTGGCGCGCACCCGCTGCTTGTTGAAATGCAGCCGCACACTCGCAGGCGAACCCCTCTCGGATGGCTCTCCTAAAATGGGTTGAGGATGCTCCACTCTAACTGCGATCCAAGAGTGGCAAATTAAAGCAAAATGTGACCGTTTAACACAATGACGAACAATGAGTAATTCCTCAGCTCTTTTTAACAAAACTACAACGCTGCAATCGGCCACGCACTGATGAGCTTTGTAAGTGGTTGCAGGCCCAATTTACCAGGGATGCATCGAATGGTGACTCGTGTGGACTCTGACAGCCATGTATCCCAGAATGCATTTCACTACAACCAGCGATGGCGAAGGAGCGAACACACAACTGTAAGCAGTAATTAAAAAAACTAGTAAGGTGTTTGTTTTATGT
>JASSRZ010015999.1:0-25851 GCA_032164315.1 Malacoctenus gilli | reverse complement strand
ACTGCGTGACTGATCGCCTTGAGTTTAAACTCTGCGCTGTAAGCGTGTCTCTTAACAGGAGCCATTTTGGGGTCTTTACATGAACACACAAATGGAAATGAAACGGCATGCCTCGCGCAGTCATATATCCCAGCATGAACCACGCGCTTGGAGTCGGCGGCTGCTTACCGTAGTTGCGAGACCTGTTGTGGCTCAATATTGGTCCAGAAACAAGGCGCACTGGATTATCAGGTGCACTGTCAGCTTTTGAGAAAATTGGGTGTGCCTTATAGTGCAGAAAATACAGTATTTGGTCGTCTGCAAGAAATATTTGCCCGGAGTTGGACACCGACTTTGAAGAACTGAAATCTCTTTTTTTTTTGCGTCGCCAGACTTGACCTCGAAATCATATCATTTTCCAAAAGATCAGTGGTGGTTTTGAAACAACCATGTTTGATTTGCAGTTTTATCTCATGTCATGTTGCGACAAAGTCGGCGGCGGTAAAACTGTCCTTGTGTCTGATCAACAAGACTGAAGTCAGCCTCTTGAAAGTGTTCAAGGATGATATTTTTACACTAGAAAGAACCGTGTTGCCCGTCTAGCAGTGTGTTTAAGGTCAGTTGTAGCGCCTCAGAGACCCAGCATGAACCTCCCCCCCCAGCACATTTCTACCCTGGTAACCGAGCACTGTGCTGTGCTTGGTTTTCATTGGCCTCTGCGTCGTCGAATCAGAATAATGAAGGAGGGAAAGTCGCGGCGGTTAGACAGCCTGCCCTCTGTGGCCCACATCCTCGTGCGCCCCTCCCAGCGATCTTTACACAAGATTGTCGCTCTATTCGCGGCCTGCTGTTTATGAATTAATGTGTGCCGCCGCTCCGTCACACACGCTCCCAGTCACTCAGAACCCACAGCTCCACTCTGGAAAAGGCCCGTTTGCTCACCCGGCGCCAGTGCTTGTCACCGAGCTCGGATGAAATGCGAGGGGCCCGATGATGCTGCTGCCTGTTACTCCGTCTCACATAGTATTATGGGCGATAACTCATGCGTTTTTCAGAGTTTCTCTTGATTCACGAATTAGACTTCAGCAGATTTTCATCGCATAGGTGAGCTGTAACTGTCTGCAAGTCGTCAAACTGGAATGAGCAGGAAGAGACGAAACCAGCACATCGTTTGCTCCACATCATAAATATAAGCAAGACTGCCTGGACTGTTTGAAACGGATGTCCCCTGTGACATATCGTTCTCCACAAGTCAGAAGTCTTTTAAGGGGGGGGGAAACAGTCGTCAGAAATAAGTTACCAAGAAATAAACAAGCACAGCTCTGAAATAATTTCATCTGTTACCCAAATGTTCTAATCTGAGGTTAATTGTTTGCAGAAAGAACCCAGTTAGCTAATTAATTAGCAGATTAATTCATGGAAGTCAGTCAAAATCAGAAGATGTTGCCCTCTAACTGATGTGCTTGGGAAGTATCCAAGTATTGGTTGAGATTGCCGGTCTATATTGAGCAACAGCAAACCTCTGTGGTATCCTCAGACTCACTGTCTGTCCGATACGATTATCATGACAGTGGCTGGTTTTGTACTTTCCCCATTCAGTGCGAATAGAATATTGCCGTGTTTATATAACTCAGCTTTGCTCCGTGACGTATCAGCAGACCTGAAGGTTGAGACAAACTTCCCACAATTAGGTAAATGTCTAAATTACAGCCCCTCGTGGCACATAAGTTAATCCTCCATCAGTAGAAATAATCCATATTATTTACGGGGAAGCTGCGTCAACCTGCAGACGGTCCAGTTTGCACACACACAGGGGAAGAGGAGTCCAAAGCAAAAGCACCTCGGTTCTCAGGACAAATGGTCCTTCATGACCCTAAATGTAGGAAAATCTGGACCTCTACATGTTCGTTTGCTGCTAAAGTTGATTCAAACTTAAAAATATTAATTCTCTACTTATTCTCATGTCCAATTTTTTCATGCGGCTGTTTGATAAAAGTCTATATATTGATTTTAAGTTAAAAACAGTAATGGAACATAATCATAGTTCATGCGACGTGGTTTTCTCTGCGTGGAGAAAAGCGAACCGAGACCTTTTCTCCCTCTTTTCTGTGTGCGTCAGCCAGCAAAGTTTCCATGTTGACGTCACCGGTCGCCGACACCCTATAAGTACCTGGGCTTTTTTCTCACTTGAATCACATTTTAAACATTCTCCAGCTTCACACGCAGGAAGAAAATCTCCAAGAGCACGCACAGTGAATTGCCAGAACAGACGCAGCGAGAGGCAAACGAGCCCTGGCAGTCCCAGATAGAGATCTGTGACGTGAACAGTTCTGGTTAATAATCGGATGGGGGGGGGGGGGGTAGGCCCTCGCAAAAAACCCACAAAAGCGTTTCAGTTGTACAATTCAGTCGCACATGTCCTTGTGATCTGTGGCACCAGGCTGCTTGTCGTGAGACAGCTGTCTTGAGGGGGCTTTCTTCCCCTCCGAGCGTCCGTCGAGTGACTGAATTAGCAGAGATCCGTCAGGTTTTTCTGCCGTGCTTGTTAAACAATGAGGCTCTTTGTACCAGAAAGCTTTGAAAAATCTGTGGAAAAGAGGCAGAGCGTCCAAGCCCGACAGAAGAAGTGGAAATAAGACCAGATGAGCTTCGAAGAACCTGCGGAAGAGCAAGAATTATTATTTTTTTTTTTTTTTTAAAAAACAAACCCCATGAACAAAAATAGGTTTTACGAAAGCATCTGGGGATTCTTGGAAACCAGCAGCCATTGTTGCCAAAGGGGAAAATGTTAGTTTTTTTCTCACAGACGCGCACAGAAGTGTTCCTCTAGGACCTTGACATTAACGAGCACAGACCCAACCGGCGTCACGTTTGGAGGCACGCCTCCTGCTCCGGGACAAACGGGGCCTTATGTTGCTCAGAGTGCCGACCAGTCAGTCAACACTGGCTTCTTTCGGTGGTGGGTTCTGGTTCTTTTTTAACAATTTTACAAGATGCTGTAAAGGTTTGGGGGGTTTTTTTGGTTTGTTTTTTTTTTTTTAACCCCGATGTGCCATTCACGATCCAGGCTCTGGCTTCGCACGAGTTCTGACTCTGGCTTCTGGCTGTGTAGAAAACGGTAAAAATGCGACACAGCCCGAAGCAACAAATGAACTCCGCTCAGTCGCCGACTTTTCTTCTGCGCATACTCCCTCACAGGTCAGGCAGAGTTGAAAAAAAGAAAAAAAAAACCCTGTTCAGTTCGTGAGAAAGCAAAGCTTTGAACTGGCAGTCACCTCTGCAGGGAAGCCGAACCTGACGGCAACGCCAGACCCGGCCCCCGTCTTCCGAGTAGAAGTCAAATACATACTGAAAATCTGTTTCGAAGGAGTGTTTCCCACAGGCTTTGATGAAGCTTCGGTGGGTCCACTTTCTTTGACAGCCCCCCCCCCTCCCCCTCATATCTGTGAACGTAGTCCACCAAGCGCACCTGGAAGTTCTTCGAAGATACGCTTGGTGAAAACAACGAAACCAAACGTGTACAACCTTGTTTACACCTGCAGAGAGTAGCTGTCCCACCTCACATTGAGAAATGTTGCTTTGCCCGGGTGGACGCTTGGTCCACTGACGTCCACTAGTTGTCTGCACCTGCCTCATCAAGCTTCCTTTCTCATCACTGCTTGTTGCTTGGGACCAGCTGCATATCTGCTTCGAATCAGTGTGCAAAAAAAATAAAACGAAATTCAGCTCGGCCTGACAAATTGGACCGTGTGAATGTCAAAATGCAGTTTTAATCATCGCCACACTGCCTGCAGGAGGAGGAGGAGGAAATTTGCAATAAGCTGCTGTTAAACCGTGCCAGCCTCATTGGAGCTGCTGTTATCCTTCTCATTGCTCCCATTCAGCATTTATCGAGATTCATCTGCAATCAAGATCATATTTTACCTGGCGACCCAACAATGCCACACTTACTCAAATACATAACAATCGAATACATAATCACACATTCAAACTTTTTTTAATAGGAAAAGAACAACAAAAACAAGAAAACGCAGACTAGGAAGAATGGGGCCTGATTGACCAGGATTATATCGGACTAGTAGTAGTAGTAGTAGCAGTAGCAGCAGCAGCAGCAGCAGCAGCAGCAGCAGCAGCACCACCACCACCACCACCACCACCACTAGCACCAGCAGCAGCACCAGCAGCAGCAGCACCAGCAGCAGCAGCACCAGCAGCAGCACCAGCAGCAGCAGCAGCAGCAGCAGCAGCAGCAGCAGCACCATTGTTATTAACACCCTACATAAGGATGGCAATGAAAATATTGGAAAACAAAGACTCTATATTTGTTTATCTTTGTTGTTTTGTTTTTTCCCTCTCTTTTATAAATATATATATACTTAGTATTATTAGTAGTAGTAGTAAAATTATTATTACTTTTTAAATTTTTTTTTTTAATTAAAAATATTTTTTCTGTAACTTGCCTTCCTTTGAGTTCTGCTACCATAAAGACTACAATTGTGTATATTACTCATGTGTATTTTCTTTATCATCATTTGTGCACTTGCTTGGCTTTTCGTTTTGCATTAGTCTTTCATCCCATGTTCTGTTTTGTCTGTTTGCCTTTTTCCTTTGTCTTGTGTTCTTTTTTCTCTCTTTTTTTTGTTTTTTTTTAATGTGTTTTGTTTTGTGTCTCTCTTATAACCCCCCCTCAAATTTGAAAATATGTCTTTTGATAATATTTCTGTTAAAATCTGCTATCATATGAAATCCCCCCCCCCCAAACAAAGTTGTCCACCGAAGGGGGGGGGGGGGGTTGGTGGTGCCCCCCCCCCCCAAAAATCATATTTTAGTCCAGAGAGATGATTTGATTTTCTCTACGTCAGATTTAAACCTGGATTTTACATGTTTACACGGGTTGCTTGGTTCAACCAGCATTTATTACTTTAAGGAGGGTTGAAGATGGAAGAAGAGGAGGAGGAAGAGATGAAAGCTGGATGCTTCTTGTGTGTGTTTTAACACTGCAAGAACTGCTGATTTTTTTTGACTTACAGATTGTGTAGCAGGAGAACTCGAATATCTAGAGCCTTGCTAGCTTGAGATATGTTAGAACTGAATATTTCAGATCATTTTCACATGGTAAATCAAGAGTTTTTCTCCTGCTTCATGTGTTCCCCGACTATCTGAATTGGTCAAGTGTTGTTTTTTTTGTCCCCAGGCATATTAAACTGCAGCAGCCGTTTGTTGGTTGCTCAAATGTCATCGATCTTACCTGTTCCCATAAAAAGAAAAATGTCTCCTGTGCACAATACATGTATGAGGGTTATTATCTGTCATCGGGGAAGGCTGTTGGCTGCAGACAAGTTGACCTTCTCTTTGCGTTTGACAAATTGTTGGAAAGCGTAACGTGCGAGTGTGGGGATGTGGCTGGATTCATCAAAAGGTCTCGAAAGGCCATCAGCACTGAAGAGGTCCTGCGGTGTTTCGACCAGCACGGTTTATTGTAGCCATACATGGATTTATATGAAAGTATTTCAGAATCTCTGCAAACAGCTTTCGTTCAGTGTTTTGGTTAAAAAACATTTCTGCTTTGTCCCGCAGGTTCCCAAAGCTGGCGAGAACTTCATCCGCCTGTGTAAAAAAGCTTACTATGACGGGACCGTCTTCCACAGGTCCATCCGGAACTTCATGGTAGGAACTTTTTTTCTGTTTCCGATCAAACAGTGTTGGAGGGCTGCTCGTGCTCTGTGTGGTCTGTACAGGGGTTCTTGTCCTGGGTGGGCCATACAGGCCGCCGCTGGGAGAAGTTAGGAACATTTGCAATCCACTCGAGTTCTGCGCATCTGCTGCCGTTTTTTTTTTTTTTTTGCACAGACGATACGAAAAACAAACGCGCCAAGCGTCATTTATTTCCACCTTTTCGTGTTATCGTCCTCTTCGAACTGTCCTGACCCCGCGCTGTATTAGAAACGACACGGTCCGACATGACTGATCGCTTGAGCTCGGAGCGTCGCCAAACTGCCGCGCACGTGCGAATCCACTGCGTTGACCCGCCCTCCTTGAAGCAAAAAGTCTTTCATAAGCGTCGTCATCGATCAACAAGAGCATGGAAGGACCTGCAGGTCGGGTGCCCCGATGAGGAGCCGAGGCATCCAGCGTGTCGGTGGCACAGGCAGGAATCCCAGCAGAGAAATTATAACTCCCACCAACCTTGGAGAGCAAAAAAAAAAAAAAAGCCTCATTGGCGATCCTTCACTTGTGTGTTTTGCTTCGCTGCACGGAACATGTTGTGGCTGCTGTATTTTTAACTAAGCTCTGTGCTGGTTTTATTGGTTGACTTGAGTTCCAGGAAACTGCAGTTGAGATGTGTAAAAAGGGTGAGACACTTTCCAGGGTCTCAAGCTTGGAGGGAGAGTCTCATTACATTGTTACTCTGTGAATTCGAACTGCAGTCATGTTTGCTGTGTTGGTAAACAGTTAGAAAACAACAGCTGTATCGCGCCTCTTCGCTGTACGTCCGAGCTCGTCACTGCAAGCTTTATGCCGGGCTCACACCTACCGGTTTTCACAGTCGCAGACTAACGGCTGACAGTCTTAATGAGTCGCAGTGGAGTCGCGGCGCGCTCCCGTCATCTCAATCGTTAAGTTTGAGGTGGCGATCTGGAAGTCTGCGACCGCGTTCCGCACCAGTCTTTCCCGAGTCTTTGGGCTTGCGATAATATCAAAGATGTCTGATATTATCGCAGGTTGCAAGGTAGTCTGCAACTAAACTCTCAACACTAGTCGTCAGATGTGAGCTGATAGTCTTTTCAGAGTCTTTTCTCAGTCTTTTCAGAGTCTTCTGGTGTGAGCCCCGCATTACGCACACGCCAAACGGCTGCTGTGCTCAGTGCTCACCCAACGCTCAGAGCAACTCGGGGTTCAGCGTCTCGCTCGGAGACACTTTGATCCATGGACGGGGGCAAGAAGCCGGGGGTCAAACTGCCAACCCCGGGACTGGCGGCTGAAGCAGTTAACCAGCTGAGCCACCGCCCCGCTGCCTCGTCGTTTAGTGAACGTACATCTGCTCGTTGTCGAACAAGACGGCAGTTTATAGTCTTGCACACTTGTTACTACGCTTCCTATGACTGAATGCAGGAGGATGTGCGGCAGTGTGAACTAATGATGCAAGCATCCTGTATCACTGACTGATGGATGAAGCTATAAACAGAAGTATAGATGGATTAGTAACCATAATGTCGGTTGCTGTTGTGTTTATGGGTCATTTGCTGAAATAATACATCTCAGTGTTCAGCGCTCCTCAGACTAATAAACCCCTCTGACCTCACACTTCAAAAGCAGGTTTCAAACAAAGGCCGGGAATTCAAAATGACGGCTCTCTGATCAGCCGCTCATTTGTGTATTACAGAGCTGCCGCTCCCATAATTAAAGTGGCTCTAATGGACATCTGGTCTCAAGAGGACCCGTACCTTTTTCATTCTGCCCCGTGGTTTGCATACACAGTGGCAAGCTGTGAATTGTTTATCCTTAATTGCACCTTCAGCTTATCCTCCAGCAGCCCGAGTGAAGCGGAGGGTGGCCTCAGCAGTAAACACTCTCAAAGTATTAGTGGGAAGCCAAACTGGGCTTCTCTCCTCCCAAACAGCAGCCTCGTCTCAGCCTCGTGAGCGCACCGAACGTTGTGGGACGATACTTCAACGAAAAGATCGTTTCTTTGAAATCTGAGACAGTTTTTCTTTTCCTTTTTTTTTTTTTTTTTTAAACCTGAAAAGAATTCTTGGAAGTCAGATGTGATGCAGACGTTTTGCACGTGAGCCCTCCAACAAACATTCTGCCCCTCTCTAAAAGGTTGTGTCGCTCAGGAACAAGAAAACACCTTTTGATATTGTTTTAAAGTGTGAATGTGTGAAATTGCATTCTAAAGCCACCGATAGTTCTTCTTGAATGTGTTATTTTTCATGACAGTTGAACTGACAGGTTGTCTGCAGCCCTTTTGGCAGGAATCCGAATCCACTACAAGTTAGCAGCAAAAACGTGTTTTTCCCCACCAAAAAAGAAACGGTGACGCAAACTCAAACTGCAAATTGACAATGTTCCGTAAAAATGATTGTTTATTGTTTATATCTCCCCCCGGATATCTTGGCTCGCTCAGTCATTTATCTTCGATCGACTGATTTTATTATGAGAGTTTAAACTCTTTTTAAACAAATTCTGGTCTATCAGAAAGAAGTTTGCAACACAACCACAAGGAGATTTATCACGTGGCGCATTCTCTCGGTGACCTTCTACGAGGTTGTAGACGAGGTTACCGCTGGTCACATGCACTCGACGTCACAGACAAATATCAGCTGGCAGCGTGCAAGCAGTAATTGACCGAAATACAGTTTGACGTACAAAGGGCTGATTTTGGACCATACCAATTGGTCGCCAATAAGATAAGAAAGCTCTTTATTCCTCTCTTTTTTTTTTGATAAGCAGCATCTCCCTGCACTGTGTTTTTGACCTTGTCCTGTTTTGGTCTCCAGATCCAGGGAGGAGACCCCACTGGCACTGGCACAGGTAAGCTGAGCACTGTTTCAGCTCCATTCTGAATTGCATAACACCCCGTCTGTTGAATTATTAATAGTTCCTTTTTGGAAGCTTTGCGTAAATACCGCTTGCAACTCGAGTTGCAAGTCAAGAGTGTTACTAAATATACTCCGCGCAGGCACATGGGAGTACACACTCTCTCACAAAGAGACACGGCGATAATGTAGACAAAGGAGGGTTGAGTGTCTGATGCGGAACGGAGGTGTGGCGGGCGGCCAGCCGTCCAGCACGCGGTGTCGTTTCCTTGTTTTTAGCAGGCAGCAAAGTGTAATCGAACGTCCGGCCACGTGCAGCTGATTTTGCTGCCTTTCTGACGTCTGTCTGTGCCCGGAGTTCGCAGAGAGGAGTTGGCTCCTGTGGCTGCGGGCGTCTCTGAACGCTACGCAAAACGCATCCAGCATGACAGATTTACGAAAGGTGCAGCATTTCTGGCCCGCGGGCGAAGCTCTCCCCACCTGGCCTGCGCAACGTGTGCACACGGCTTACGAAAAAGACCTTCGTCCGGGCCAGTTTCTCTGAAGCGTCTCCCAGGCCTGGAATACGCAGCTGGGAGTTTGGCATCCAAGTTGTAAACTTTTTTTCTCTTAAGCAGAGACAAACACTCGTCTAACATCGCACATCCTGTTTTCCAGCTTTAAGTGTCTATTTTTTATGATGTTTTGCTTTTACGAGCGACTTGTTTCCTCACACTGTGATGGATTAAAAGCCAATGCCCAGTCGTTGGGTTGGAGAATTAACTTGTCCTCACTTTACACGTTCCAGCCTTTAATTTCCAGTTTCGCTGAGAGATGAATTAAAAGAAAAAGCTCCGAGTGATTTCGACACTCGTTTTGATTGCGACTTTTTGGGCAACCGCAGAGCTGCTGTCTCTGCTTGAGTGCTGACATGCTCACACCTGTCGTCCTCAGTGAACAGAAGCCGAGTTACTATTTCACTGAACACGTGTTTACTGTGGGAGGAGTGTGTCAATACTCCTAAACTCGAAACTGAAATAGATACGAAACAAATCATGTTTTTGTCAATGAGAAGCCGTCACAACTGCTCTGTTGACATCACTGGCCAATCAGAGCCCTCCTGCCTCTCAGCTTCTCCTACACGGACGAACTCAGCCTGCATGGAATCACTATGAAACCAGGTAGAGTTGGACTTAATTAAGCAAAGTATATATAGCTGGACACTGGTATAATTTCAGGTGAACACAGAGAAGAAACTGTCCAAAACTTTGACCCATTTTATCAACAATTATCACAATTTTTAATAAATAGTTCTGCATCCCAAATGTTGGAGCACGAGAAGTCACAAGGGAGCCTGAAGGGGGTTTTTTTTCCTACCAAGAGATTGAAATCTTGCAAGAATGCAGCCCTGGAGGACCAGGAGCACCCACCTCTGAACTTGACAATGTGTTCCTACACATCTGAAACGAATGAACGTGTCATCACAAAGCTCCGCAGAAGAGCCCGTTCGCAGGTCAGACGGTCCATAAGTGTGACCGTCGGATGTTTGGATCCGTTGCACCGCTGATGTTTATCAGAGAAGCCATCCTCCAGCTTTGGGCTGCGGGTCAGTTTTCACATTCTGTGCTTTTTTTCCATGTCGAACCTGAACACTTTGGGAAATTCTCTTGATTTAGTCAAAGCGCGGGCTGATTTATAGACTATTTGCAGAGGATGAAGCGCTCTTTCCTTTCATGCTCAGCTGTCATTTCCAATTCCTCTCCGACGCTCGGAGGTAAAATGTCAGCCGGTTGATAAATTATGCAAAAATGTCACCAGGGGGACTTTATGGCCGCGAAAGCCTCTGAAGAGTTGACTGGCAGTGTGCGTCTCGATGTAAACACCCCGGCTGAGTACACGCTGTACCTGGAGACGTACGCACGCCGCCTTCGCGCGTGCACACGTGCCAGCTGGCGGGGCGCAGGACGGTGCAGCGCGCCTCGGGGGCGACAGATCCTCTCCCACCGTCGGGGGAGCCAATGGGCTCCCGTCGCGCGTGTTCCTCCACGCTCGCCGCGATGATCCTTAATGATGAAGTCGGTCTGAGTAATGATTCGCAGCTGAAGGCGCACAACACGGCGCCGTGTTCAAGGGCAAGCGGCTCTGTCGCGTCCTATAAAATCGCACGGCAGCTCGCCCGCCGCGACGGTCGGCAGTCATCTAAAACAAACAGCACCGACACAGGTAACGAGCAAAATCTCACAAGATCTTGCATCACATCACGTAAAAGGATATTTTGATGGATTGCATCACCGTGTGAGCGAATTGTTTCTGGTAACTGGAGCCGCCTGTTTGCCTGTAATGTAATGCAGCAGTGACATCACCTTAAAAATCACGCTGCGAAGAAGGAAGAAGTTTCATGAGCTGATCTCATGATGCGGTGCGGAGTAATACCACTTGGTGCCACCAGGTGGTGAGATCCGTGAAAACAGAGCAGCTGCTGATCTGAAATGGATTATTTGTTACTCATCATGCAGAGAATATGTTCAGCTTTTGAGATGAGAAAGTAATAAAGAACCATAAAATCAAGACTCCAGGTGTTGTTTTTACTCCAGTATTTTCTGCCTGAGCTGCTGTGTGTTTCATGTCTTTGTCTTCCTGTTTCTCTCTCTCTCTCCGTCTCCTTCCCCCCCTCCATCGTCCCCCGTCTCCATTCCCAGGAGGCGAGTCCTTCTGGGGGAAACCTTTCAAGGATGAGTTTCGGCCCAACCTGTCTCACACCGGCCGGGGAGTTCTCAGCATGGCCAACTCGGGTCCAAACACCAACAAGTCTCAGTTGTAAGACTTCCTTACTGTTTCACAGCTCGGCGGAAAACTTTCCACGCTACAAAGTCTGTCAACAGAGAGTCGGGCTACTGTTTATCTCTGCATCCTCCTTTTTGTTTGATAGGATTGTGCAGCCACACAGGTAAACAGGGATTGTAAGACAGGGTGCAGTATCTGGCAGGCTGAAACACACTTTAGGCATCAGAACCATTTGCATTTTTGGGATCAAAATAAGTCATTTCGGCAAATTTTTTCTTCTGACAGAAAACTTTTCCCCCCAAAAAAACAACTGAATACACATAAAGTTGCCTTTTATCATTGTTTTTGTTGTGTATTTCATCCTCTTACGAAAGGACAGCCTGGAGGCATATAGAGCGGCTTCCTTTCTTCAGCGCTTTCATCCGCTGATTGATGGTGATGTTTTGTATGTTTTGTACTAATCTGCTGTTGTTTTTCTTCTTCCTTTCTCAGCTTCATCACATTTCGGTCGTGCACCTACCTTGACAGGAAGCACACAGTGTTTGGAAGGTAATCCTTTTTGCTGTGTGGACTTTCTGTGTGCATACGACCACAGTTGTTTTGTTTACAGACACAGTTAAAAATTCCCTCTCTCTCTGTCCCGCTCTGTTTCTCTGTCTCTGTCCCTCCATCCCTCTCTTTCTCTCAGACCCTCTCTCTCTGTCCCCCTCTCCTGTTCTTTGTTTCTGTCCCCCTCTTCCTGTCTCTCTCTGGCTCTGTCCCTCTGTCTCTCTTTCTCTGTCCCCCTCTCTCTCTGTCCATCTCTGTGTCTTTGTCTCTGTCCCTCTCTCCCTGTCTCTGTCTCTCTTTCTCTGTCCGTCTTTCTCTCTGTCCCTCCATCCCTCTCTTTCTCTGACCCTCTGTCTCTCTGTCTCTGTTCCACTCTCCCTGTCTCTATCTGTCCCTCTGTCTCTGTCCCCCTCTGTCTCTGCCTCCCTCTCCTGCTCTTTTTCTCGGTCTCCCTCTTTCCGTCTCTCTCTGTCTCTGTCCCTTTGTCTCTCTTTCTCTGTCCCTCCTTCTCTCCGTCCATCTCTGTCTCTTTGTCTCTGTCCCTCTGTCCCTCTCTCTGTCTCCTTCCCCCTCTTCTTGTCTTTCTCTGTCCCTCTCTCCCTGTCTGTTTCTCTGCCCCCCCTCCATCTGTGTCCCTCTTCCTGTCTCTTCTCTGCTCAGTGTGATCTTCAGTGCTCGTCTTCACGAGAGAGTCTGTTGTCTAAAAATAAACAGGCAGATTTTACCTCGGTGCTTCTCCACATGGCCATCACTTTTTAAAGCGTCTTTCAGAGTTTATATTTTCACTCGACAGTCTTGAAACCCATTTAAAGTGTCCGTCTCTCCTGTAATGATCTGTAATGATTATGGTTCATAAAAAGGAAGTCCGAGTGAATAGAAATGGGAAGACGGGAGAAAAAGCTCCCTCAGAATGGTGCAATTAATCCTAAAGTGCCTCCAATAAAAGTGTTGATGTGTCAGTTATTACTGGCAGCCGGAAATGAGACGTTTCATTAAAGGGTGACCAGTTGGCCGACTGAAAAGTGCTCCCAATTTAGCAGCCAGCCTGTGTTTCTGCTCGGGTTCGGAAAAAATGAATCAAGTCATAAATGTGTCTCGATGCAGATGAGCAAGAAAATTTGTCAAAAAACCAAAGAGGAGCAGCTCCTTTGGACCAGAAACCAGCGTCTGTTCAGCTCCTTTCATGGTGAATCATGAGCACGCGCTTAGTTTTAAAAGTAACATTTATTAGTCACAATGTATGTGCGTTAGTCACGTATTGAAAACGATAAAACGTTGTACCTGGAGATGCTTCGATGATCAGTTAATAACTGTTTCGTAGGTCTCTGCAATAGAGTCCAATCGTCTGATATCGAGAGAAATCTCATCTGAAAACCACTTTTCGTCCGTACTGCCTGAAGGGAATTTTTTGTTCATAGTAGCTGCTTCTGTACTCGGCAGAGACCGTCTACACCTGAAAGTGAACGCTCACAAGAGGAAACTGATACTTTTGAGGACAAATGTGAAGGGAAATTCATCCCCTGCTCGCTATTGGCTGCACTGATTTTTTTTTTTTTTTTTTTTTTTTAAATATGTACGCATCTTTTCGCTCTACACATGGCAACGGGGGGGGGGGGGGTAGTTGGATAAAGAGTTAGCAGTTTGAAGAGCAAAGTGAGAGCAAGTTCCCAAAAAAGCTCTGCTCACCGGGGGAGTCGGCCCTCAGCGTCTGACGGATGCTGCGTCTTGTTTTTTGCTGTGGTGTTCGAGGCGAATGTGCTGATAACAAAGACCTTAAAGAGCTGCTTTTCATTCGAAGCGCTCTCTCTTCGCTGGAGTTTGCGCGGATCCGTTAAGCAGGCCGTGCACTTTGGAATGGAAAGCGAAAGTATCACAGGCTAGGTGATCAGCTCGTGAACATTTCCATGATGCTTCGAAAAGATGGGATGAACTGCTGTGAGGATTGTGAGGGAGTTTCCCCAACGCTGAACTGAGGCAGCTGAAGACGACGGGGTGGGAGCGTCAGCAGAGCCCCGCAGTGGTCGGTATCCATCGGAGGGCGGTCCGAGAGACAATCGTGAAGCTGTGACGGCGTCGCAGGTGACCAGGGCTCATTGATGCTCATCAGGAGTGAAAGCCGGTCCGCCTGGTCACTCCAACAGACGAGCAGGTGTAGCTCAACTTCTTCGCTTTATCCGTTTCTGACATTTGTCCTTGACCGTTGTTCCTCTGTGCTCCAGACTGCGGCTGTACATGACGGGGCCGACGCAGCTCGTTTTGACTTGCCTCCATCTGCTCTGAACCCAAACTGTGCGACCTCTGTTTGAATCTTTGGCCCCTCAGAGCAGAAGCTCCCAACACTGTTTCACAGGCTAAAGCTGAGGTGTTTTTTTTTTTTTAGCTTCTCTTATCTGCCTCCAGTTCTGGCATTGTGTTTGCGTGTCGGATGCCGCCGTGGAGTTCGAGACAATGTGATGCGTGCACGACAGACTTGAAAAAAAATCGTAGAGCGTGTGTTTTGTTTTGTTGGTTTTTTTTTAAGGCCCACAGGTCAGCGCAGCATGTATCCGTGGCGCAGGATCGGGCTCGGCGCCGCCGTGAAGCCCTTTTGCGCGGCTGTCAAATCCCAGCTCGCCGTGTCGGGATGTGCAGCGCGCAGGCCCGACGCTGCGTTCGACCCCCGGTTGAACTCTTCAGATTGTTTCCCCATCTCGGTGCTCGCAGCAGTAGAGAAACGTCAGCGGTGCCGTCTCTTTGACACAGTACCACTGTCACCCCCCCCCACCCCCACCCCCTCGGAGTAGGAAGTAGAAGTGGAGTTTCTGCTGCTCTCCTCCGATAGCAGGTCAGCGAGGAAGTCAACAAAGGTTCAGTTGTCTAAATGTGGACTGATGGCCCCCTCCCGAACCTCAGCCGCTGCCTCCTCCTGCTCCTCGAAATCCCCCCCTCCTCCCCCCCACAGCGTTCCTGTCAGGGCTCGGCTCATCAGTCTACACACAGCTGTGTCACTTTGAATGGTTAAAAAAAAAATGTGTCAGTTAATTTTTTTTATTTTTTTTTTCCCCAGTGGGAGAAGTTTCTTTCTTTTTCAGCTGGTGACAGATGTTACACGCTCGCCTCCTCGTCCCCGTCAGAGAACCGCCCCGCGCACGGCTTTTCCTCGTATTTCCTGACTAAAAAACCGGCGGCCCATGCTGTGTGTCGGAAGGTCACCTTGCTGCGCTCCTTTCGCAGGGTGGTCGGTGGATTCGAAGCACTCACGGCCATGGAGAACGTGGAGAGCGACCCCAAAACAGACAAGCCGAAGGTAGGCGGCGGGACGGGTGGGAGAAGGAGTCGCTTCTTGCAAAGGAAACCATGCAGATTGTGTCCCTCAGAGCAACTTACCAGAACCAGCTGAGGTTGTTGGGTTGTTTTTTTTTTTAATCGCTGATATGGAACCAGCAGAGGGGGACCAGACTCATCATATCCTGACGTGCTTTATCTAAAGGTCAGGTGCTCAAAGGAGGCGGCGGGCGGGCGGGCGGGCGGCCGCTCACTCCAGCAGTATAAACAGTCGTTTTTCTGTAGTCATCAGTCCCTTGTGTTCATGGACCACAAACCAACGGTCTCCCACCAATCGGGTCCCGCTTACAGTACCAACAAATACATCCTGAGGAAACGGTGTGTGTCAGCAACGAACACTCGCAAAAGAGACGCGGCGAGGCGCCTCTGCACCCGTCAACTCCCCCCCCCCCCCCGTGTTTGTCGTCAGTTGAGATATTTCTTTGTGCGACTGTAACCTTGTGTGATGCTCTGCGGTGCGCGGATCATCAGTCGGTGCTTGTCTGTCCCACAGTCGGAGATCAAGCTCATAAGTGCCACCGTGTTCGTGGACCCGTACGAAGAGGCTGACGCTCAGGTTTGAGTTGCTCCCAACTTGTTGCTCACATTTTTACTGTGTGTAAAAAAACAAAAAACAAAAACAAAACCCGAACCCATTACAGTCCATCAAGGCCCCACACAGGGACCTTTCTAAAGATTGATCCCCTTTAACATTTCGGTTTTTACGTCTAATCAGTGCAAAGTGCCAAAGGTGTGTTCTGAGTGAATATACAAACTCCTGATGTGATGAAACGAACTTGGCAACCAATTAGCTCCTCTGTTTCTCGTTCTCATTTGGAACGTTTGCTGAAGACAATCGAAGCTTAAAGCAAGAATGCAGCTTGATAAATTTTCAAGAACAAGAGCGTCAGAGATGAAATGAAATCAGCAACTCTGACTTCAAGCATCCATAGAAACTCCCAGTGCTGACAGAATAAGCAGTAAGACTGTGGGGATCAAAGACAGCAGGGCGGTGTAAAGTGATCACTGCAGAGGCAGGCGAAGCTGCAATTGGTTCGCTCATCTCAGTTATCGCCCTTCTTTGTGTTGTCATTCAGAGGTTTAAAGGCGGATGCTTGACCTCTTTGCTGGTGTGTCCCCATACAATCTGACAAATACCACTGATGACTGTCAAAGGTTCACTAACATCACTTTTGCTTGGAGTCCGTTTTGTACCTTTAACACACGATGTCGCTGCGAGTTTCGAGTCCTGCCTGTCGAAGCAGGCTCGCGAGGATCGTTACGCACGACTCTGTGTGGTCTGACCCTCCGTGCTCTCGTGGACGTCTGATCTCTCGCCGTCCCGACCTCTCAGATCGCAGCCGAGCGAGAGAAGGAGGTGCAGAAGCAGGAGGAGGAGAAGCAGCAGGCCAGCATGGCGCTGAAGAAAGCCAAGGAGGAGCAGGCGCCCAAGACCTTCAAAGCAGGAGTGGGGAAATACATCAACCCTGCCACCGTGTAAGGACACACACACACACACACACACACACACACACACACACACACACACACACACAGACACAGACACAGACAGACAAACACAGACAGATACACAGACAGACACACACAGACAGACACACACACACACAGAGACAGACAGACAGACAGACAGACAGACAGACAGACAGACAGACAGACAGAGACACACACACACACACACACAGACACAGACACAGACACAGACAGACAAACACAGACAGATACACAGACAGACACACACAGACAGACACACACACACAGAGAGAGACAGACAGACAGACAGACAGACAGACAGACAGACAGACAGACAGACAGACAGACAGAGACACACTCACACACACACACACACACACACACACACACACACACAGACACACACAGACAGACACACACACACACAGAGACAGACAGACACACAGAGACAGACAGACACACAGACAGACACACAGACAGACACACAGACAGACACACACACACACACACACACACACAGACATACACACCCCGTCACTGATCAGCGCTCTGCTTTTAATGGAGGACCGGCTCAGACACAGGCAGCACTGTGTGGAGGTGCAACAGTATTTATCCATTTTACTGGTCATATGTGAACGGAAAGATATTAAATGTGTCCCCATCAGTATATTGTATCGACTCGAGGAACATGGAGGGACAGCATGGATGATAAAAGATGATTACGCGCTGATACAGCAACACAAAATAGGCAGAGGTATATTGTTCAAAATTGCCAATTACAGGTATAATGACCCTTTTCCCCTATAGGGATAATTCAGGTTTATTATCTAGAACCCATTTCTGCTGAGTTTGGATACTTGATGCTATGTTGTTTGATATTACTTCATATTTCATTTTTGTTCCGCTTGTTTGGAGACATATAAGATGCTCTCAATTTGAATATTACCTCAGTTTAATATCTGTCTCCAGTACGAACGTGAAACGAGGGAGCCGTGACGTTTAACTTGCATGTCGAACTGTTCAGTTCGGGCGGCTTTATGGTTATGGCCGGTTTTCTGGAACAAACGAACTTTAATGTTTAAAGTTCCACAACATTTTTTTTGTCCTTTTTTAAGTGGACAGATGCTCCAAGTGAAAGGAGTCCGTTTGAGAACCAATATGATGATAACATCCGTCAATTTGAGCATGAAACGGAACTCATTGAACACAGTGAGAGATCCAAATAACAAAAGTATTTCTTTCAGTCGAGGATCCATTTGTGAGTCACGTTCACTCGATTCGTTCCAGAAAGCGTCCAGCGGCTGAAGATGAAAGTGGGCCGTCCACGAGCGGAGCGGCGGCCAAGAAGTCCAAAGCCAAGACGGGTTTCGGAGACTTCAGCTCCTGGTAGCGCCACTGCCCTCGCGGGCAGCAGGCTGCTGGTCTTTTTATCTGAAGCGGCACCATTTTTCTGCATATTTTAGGTTTGTCTTATGTTGCAGTTTGTGTCTTGTGCAAATTCAAATTAAAGCTCCTTTTGTGATACAAACACTCTATTGTGCGTATTTTTTTTCGTGCCGCTCTCGATTTACAGGGTGTTTCCGACCTTTAGACCTCACAAGTTTAGCCAAAAGGTCAAAACCTAAAGTGTCACGTCTGAGTTTTAGATGACTTCCTATTAAGTTGAACTTTTGTTGTCTTTTCAAAGAGGTGTAAAGAAACAAATGATATGAATAACAGGTGAAAGCGGAGTATTTGTTCCTCCAATACTGGCTTTGGTATTTGTGAAAGGCCCCGCCCCTTCCATGAGAAAAGGCGAAAAAGTGGGCCGGACTAGTGACCGCACACTAAGTTTATCTTTTGTTTAGGAGCAAAAACATACAATTAACATTCAGCCACCTAAACACGACTGTGTTTGGACTCCTGCTACGATGAAAAGAGAACGTCTGCTGGTTCAAAGCCTTTATTTTCGCATCACTTTTCCTTTCAGCACCAAACAGGAATGTCTTGGCATTCATTATTTACCGATGGCGCTCGATCTTTGCTCCTCCACCTTTAAACTCCACCTCCATTAGCGGCAGCTGCTGTGATCCTTTCAGTGTTCCTCTGACCTGCGTCTGTAAAAGTGTCGAGACCCAAGACCGTCCCCCACAGCTGCTCACCACACATATTTGTGACGGAGGCACCCGTAGGAAAAAAAACCAAAATGCTCCTGTACAGAAAGCTTCGAGTCCACACAGGAGCAAGCAACGGAGTGTAATTACTAATTGAAAGACGAGTCGACACAGCAGCCATTGACGGCTGCAAAGCGAGCTGGTAATGGCTGGAAGCTGTGCAGGCTCGCTCCTGCGGAGACCCTGGTTGCTGAGGAGCCGCGGCGGTATCGGTGATGGCACCCCCGTGTCACATAAGCAGTAATTTATTGGCTGCTTGGTTATCGGCCCTAATGCTGCTCCACTCCAGCCTCATTATTTAGCTGCGCTCTTGGCAGCCGTTGCCAGGCTTTGGGCTTTCACCTGAATGAATACACCCTCGAGTGTCCTCGGAGGCTCCCTCGGCTGAGCCAGATAAAAACTTGGTAAATACAGAATGCGGGGGCGGGGAGGGGGGGGGGGATGAAGTTGGTGTCCTCTAAAACTAAACTCCCTGACCTACACGATTATCCTTTTCACACTTGGAGGGCTAAAACCGAGCTGCGGGATGGCGGCGCCCTTCGTTCTCCGACCGTCCTGTCAGCGCAGCGCCGCCGACTGAGTTCCAGCAAGCCTCGGAGACACTCAAGTCACTAATTGAATGAATAATTGAAGCATGTGGTAACTTGCAGGCATCGGACGGGTGATTTGAGACCAAGGAGTGACGAGCCGATCGTAACCTTAGACGTCAAGTCGCTTACATAATGCACTCGAGTGTTTACGGGCCACGAGGAAGTCGGTTCGCTGGCGAGCGTCGTCACGAGGCCGTCCTGTCCGGCAGACGTCATCACCCTCACATGATGGAAGGCTTTCATCCACTCTTTCATTTGATTCACTTTCATCTTGGCGCTGCTCACAATGCGGCCGCTTCTTGGCACTGTAGAGTCAAATGAGACACTGAGAAAAATGCAACAAAACAGCAAAGTTCAGCGACAGCGGACAGAAATAACAAATTCCTTTCCAAACAGGAGAAAACCTGCTGAGGTGGAACGATTGTGTCTGACTGCTCGGCGGGGAAGAAGCACAGCAAACAACGCCGAGCGACAGATAAACATGCGTATGGAGCCAATCGGTGACTCTTGATTGTTCCCGAGGTGTGAATGTGACTGTCTGCTCTGTGACGGACTGTTGCGCGTCCATTGGTCAGTGTCGGCGGTGGTCTGCTCCCACGCCCACCCCAAGACCCGCAGATGGAAACAGCGCTCCAAACAGGCGGCTGCCGACCTCCTGTTTGTCTGTGATTCTTCACAGCTGTGCGTGATGAGACCAGGAGGAAAGGAGAGGAGACAAAGGAGACACGGAGGAGGCAAAGGAGTCTCCATGTGGAGGAGCACGGGGTGGATGGATGGACGGATTGCGTCGAGGATATGATTGAGGCTATTGAGGCGACTGGTCAATGTCCCTTTTTTTTTTTTGTAATTCAAGTTTTTATTGAATTTTTCAATTTTTAAAACACAAACAGAACAAAAACATCACACAAATAAATAAATAAATAAATAAATAAATAAATAAATAAATAAATAAATAACAACAAAGAATAATACAGTGAGGTTTAGTGCAAATCTTCGTTTTGTTGCCTTAAAAGTCCAAATCAATTTGTAGACATATAGGTGCAAAAACTGTCCCATTGTTGCATGACTGCTTCATTATTAGAATGTATTCTTCCCAACATTTTTTCACAAGCAACGTTTTCAGTCATTTTCTCAGTCCATATTTTAATTGTTGGGGTATGGGGGTCCTTCCATAATTTTAAAATAAGTCGGGCACATGTTACCAGTGCAGTGCTCAACACTCTAAAGGCATGTTTGTTCAACAGTGGCACCTGTCTTTTATCTCCAAGTAAACACAGTCTGGGTGATTTTGGCAAATAACAAAGTAACCAACCCTGCATATAGCACAGTACTCCATTCCATAATGGAGAAACCAAGGGGCATTCCCAAAGGGCATGTATCAGAGTACCTTTAGCTGTATGACATTTCAATGTCCCTTTTTGTTGGAAAAGTATGTTTCGTTATCATGTCATATTGTCTGTAATGAGAGTTGAGGCTTTGAGTTGGTAAAACGTGGAGGACAGTGGGGTTGCCGTGGGACCAGGGTGAGAATGTAAATCAAGAATGCAAACGGAGGAAGAGATCAAGTTTACGACTTGAAGGAAGAAAGGGGAGGAGCTGGAGGAGGAGCAGTGAGTGATGCGAGGTTTACAACTGCAGAAAGGAATTTGAAAAGACCAAAGCCTCATTGTCAAAGACGTTTTAGAAAGGTGGGTGAAAGCCTGTGAGGACCAATGGCTGGTACATTGGTTGTAACGTATCAAAAACCTAGGAAAGCTCACAGATCCTCACTTGAGAGGAAGTTACCACGCTGGTTTGTTACAGCTGACTCCTCGCAAGTAATAAAGAGTTTTGCGAAAAGCCTCCTCTTTACTCTGAGTTCAGCAGTTGGGAGAGTATTTTTCGGACACTTTTGAAGTCAGAAACATTCTGCCGCGAGATGAGAATATTTTTTGTTCTGCAGAGGTTGTTTTGTCGGTATTTTCACGTCGCTCCTGCAGCATTTACCTTTCTTCATCGTTTCATCCCAAAATTCCTTTTGTTTTAACTCATTAGATCTACAAAGTTTGGGGGTTTTTTTTCTCTTGAAGAAGCAAACAAAAACTGACAGTCTGAGGCAGGAGGTGGGACCGCGTCTCTCAGCCGATCCGGACCCCAAACAAACACCTGAACCCGGCTTGTCTCCTCCAGCGCTGCCGCCCTTTTTATGCCCCCGCTTCGCTGAAACCGCCCCGTCAGCTGTGTGCCTGCTCTCGTTTGGCAGCGCCGGCCTCCGTGGCGAATGCGTCAGCCAGTCGCTTTGAGGAGGTTTGTGAAAGAAATCGCCGGTGCCCTTTTCTTTTTCTTTTTTTTTTTTATATAGAAAGAAAAAGGAAATGAATCAGCCGTCCTGGAAAAGGAGGTGAACTGTGATCCTCAACACTCCCTTCCTCTTTTTTGCACCAGCGCGGAGGGCAGAGGGTTTATGGGAGCTGCAGCTTATTCACGATAAAACATTTATGATGTTACACAGTCCAGAGAGAGAGAGAGAGAGACGTCAAAGGGAGCCGCGGACGCTCTTGGAAGGAGCTCGACATTTTTCCGGCTTCCGGACGATCTCGTTGTGACAAATTTGAGCCGCGCTGAGCGGCAGCTCGCGCCGCTTTGCTGACACTCACATGGTGAGAGGCAACGATGACATCAAGCAAACCCCACAGACAATCAGCCAAACACATTCTTGTGCGACTGTGGGCTTCAAAAAAATAAAAAAGAAGCTCTTATGTGGATTTCAGGCCTCATTAGTTACAGTCGTTTTCAAGCTTTTAAGTTGCCTGTAGATTGAAAGAGTGTGTCGCTCGTGCAAAGATGCATGTCTGAATATATTGAGAGTGTCGTTTGTCAGTTTGATAGGTTTGTCTTCAGGAAGGGTGTTCCCCAAGGCACGGCTCTGGAGCCACCTCATTGTTCAACAGCGATCAGAAAAAGATGTGCACTTCCACCTCTGGCTTTTTATAGAAACAACTATTCATACAACAAATAATTCTCTTAGTCATTCAGTTGCTTTGACTAACTGACAGTTCTTCATCCCCTCCTGAACTGCAGGCGTCAACAAATGAGGATCAATATCCCAGGTTGTGGTCTGATCTTAAAATTTGGAGCTTAAAAAATACTGCAACTCATTACAAGGAGGACGATATCTGTTCAAACTCTCCTTTTGGCATTTTTTCCCCCCTTTTCATTTACCACATTAGATCGATTATAATCATAATTGATATAATAATAACTCTGCCACGCCGCTTAAACAGCAGCGTCTGTTGCAGCTCTCAGTGCAGATTCAAGTCGTCCCTCTTGGACGCACCATCATGCAGCGGTGTCTGAACTTTGTAGTCCTCGCGTGCAGTTTTTTCAGTATTTATTCCGTCCTTTCGGGAGCAGAGGGAATTCTCTTCACCGTCCTCCAGATCTTGAAAGCCAATCAGACACTTGCGGCCGTCCCTTCTTTCCTGGTTTCTAAGACTCTCAAAGAGCACGCGCAGACAAAGCTTTTCAAATGTAAAGCTCTCTTTGACAAGAACTGCCCCCCCCCCCACCCACCCAGCAAGATCTATTACCTTGTTCCGCTCCTTGAGGACTTCTCTCATTTAGTCACCTTAAATCACACTGGATATGCTTCTGGATGGTGCAAATCTGCTGTGCATGATGAATACTTACCAGGTACCCCGCTCCCCCGGCTGCACTGCGGCTGGGGGGGGATTGAGGTGGGACGACTCTCTGTTCATCTCCGCTCACGGACTGGCAACCGAAATGCTGTGACATTGGCCTGATGCGTCTCGTGAATTATTGTCCAGAACCCGGCCTCAAAGTAAGACGCTGCACGTCAGGCAGTCATTTTCGGGGTAAATCCGCGTATCCGGCTGCATTTCACAAATGAGCAGTTTCGAAGATACGTAGCGAAAAGGGGGGGAGAGTGAGAAACAGGCTGGAGCTGTTCCTTCATCTCCTTCACTTCAGTTTCTCCAATCTTCTCAGAACGAAAGACTGACGCTTCTCGTTGTTCTGTGCCGCTCGGTCGTGGCGAGCATTCGGGGACAAAGCTTTCTGACAGGCTCGCCCGTCATGAAGCAACTTCAGTCCAGCTCGACAGGTGGAGACGAGAATTAAACCGCTGTGGTCAGAGTTCAAAAGAGCACTCGCTGCCAAATTACACTTAGCACACATCAAAAGTATCAACAAAACATCAGCCCGATCGCTCTTGCTGGAAAACCGGTGGCTAAAACATCTGAATCAGTTTTTTTTAAAAAAGAGAGCAAAAAGTGCACAATGTCCTTTTTTTATTGGCTCTGTTCTTTGATGAGTATTTGGGAGTGGCTTGAAAATAATGACACAAAAGCAGTTGTAAACGTTCCACTTGAACGTGTCCAGCTCGAGGAAGCTTCAAAAAAGTGCAGCATGTCCCCGCATTAGTCGGAGGTCAGCACGGTGGTGGTCAGGGCTCCAACCCCGCAATTGGGAGGTCCCAGGATCGAACCCAGGTGAGGCCTCTATGTGCAGTTTGGTGTGTTCTGTGCGCGCGGGAGTTTCCTTCAACAATTTACCTGTAAGATGAGTGAGCATGTCTGCTGTCACTCTGCTGATGGTTCAGAGGTAGAAGCTTTCAGGGTTCCTCCAGAACATTTAAAGTTCTTGTTTCGCAAATGCACGTCTGTCAGTCGTGATGATTGAATCTCAGTTTGTATTATTAATCCCTTTTGTTGTCTCATGAATGTCCACGCCAGATGAAAACTGAGGTGAGTAAACAGCTGTTTTAATGAGAAACTTTTCCATGAATAGCAACTTTATCGTTCTGAGTTACAGGAACGTTTTGTTTGTTACAGAATGGACATATGGTGTTGGCCTACTAACAATGAGACCTGAGTTTTCACAGACTGTAATGTTGCCTGACATCAGCACAGCGCTGTGTGTACGTGCTCCTCGGTGCCAAACAGTCTGTCCTCGCTCGGGGGGGGTTTCAGCCACCGCTCCTGTGACACTCGGATCTGCTTCCACAACCTGATTATTGCTGGAAGTCTCCATTTAGCAGGGAGCAGCTGTTGATCCTCCGCCGTCACCTGCTCCCTTCTCGCTCACGCCACCGAAGCCGCGACAACCCCGGCAAGTTGGTGCGTCAGCAGAACATCTCCGACACTCCGGTTTGATATGCGTCTCCGCTCCCATCCCGCCTCCACCGATGACATCACTGACCGCTCCTCCCGTTGGACGGAGCGCCTGTCAGTTGGGAGCGCGCCGGCCAATGGGCGGCTCGGTGGGAGTTTGGCAGGTGCAGTGCTGTCGCCATGGTGACAGTGGATGCTGAGCGCGGCCACGACTTTGTGCAAGCGGAGTCTGAATGAGATGACATCACTCCGAGAGGAAAAACAAGCTCTCCTTCTCTTCCTCCGTCTGTTTTTGTGACCAGAACGCCGAGCGCCGATCGGTGGCTGATGGAAACCCGAACGTGTTTGTCTTGTGTGAAGACAAAATACACAGGAAAAAAAGCCGATCTCCTGGAAAGAAGAAGGAAGCTGCTGGTGTCTCTGATAAAGGACCGTTTATGAAGGCCAGGACTGACGTGTGTGTCCGAGCGCAGACGCGACAAAGAAAAGGATCTCAGCTCAACCTGCACGGATATTTTAGTGTCGCTCTTTTCAGCGTTTTGTTCAAGTATGTGACATGAAACACATTTGGCAATAAACCTCAGTCAGACCCAGAAAAATTGCATTATGAAACAAATCAATAAAAACCTCTCTCAAATTGAGTTACATGGAAAAGGTTTGCAACAAACCCGTGCTTGAACAAATATGATCAACAAAAACAATTTTAGTTTAGAAATAGAAATAGAAATAGAAATAGAAATGACAGAATTCTTAAAAAAAAAGGAATATCCTGAAGATGTTTCAGGGTTTTGAAAATTCTACAATAAATAAAGAAGAAAAAAAAAAGCAAATGGATAAAAAGTAAAAAAAAATTATCTTTACGATCAACAGTATGTGAGATATTAAAATGTACGGAAATCTTGTTTACGTGTCTTTGTTGTTGAAGTTTGTGTCCTTTAATGTGAAACGAGTCGGTTCAAATTTCACTTATTCTCACACTGATGTTGTTAGGGACAACAAAAACAGATTGGATAAAAGTGCGTGTGTCTGTGCGTGCGCGCGCGCGCGCGCGTGTGTGTGTGTGTGTGTGTGTGTGTGTGTGTGTGTGTGTGTGTGCACTGCTGGTTCCTCCCTGCCATTTCTCAGGTGACACACAGGGAGCAAACAGTGGTGTGAGGGACGCTCTTCCTCTCCGCCTCCCTCCCTCCATCTCCTCCTTCTCTTTCTCTGCTTGTGACTCATCGCTCTGGGCACGAGGGCCGGCCCCTCCTTCAGATGACATCAGAGAGCTGGAAATAGCTGCAGCATTAGAGCTTCTAGTCATGGGAGCCCGCTGTGAGGCCTGCAGCCCAGGACCACTTCCAGCTGTGGAGGGAGGGGGGAGGGGGTGGGG
>JASSRZ010015990.1:0-25853 GCA_032164315.1 Malacoctenus gilli | reverse complement strand
GAGGAGAGGAGAGGAGAGGAGAGGAGAGGAGAGGAGAGGAGAGGAGAGGAGAGGAGAGGAGGCCACGTGTCTCGGCCTGCGTGCCAGGCTCGCTGTGAATGGGGCCTTCACATGGATCCAAGCTGACACTCAGCTGAATATGAATACAAAGTGAAGGCCTGCAGTTTCTATACAGTCGCTCCGTGTTTGCAGACAGACACTGAAACAGAAATGATCTTTCCTCTGATGTCAAGCACCAAAATCACACAATAACTTCGTTTATTTGTGGGGGATTTTTCAATATGAAGCCATGAAATGCTTCACGTACCAAAATGATTGAAAGATAAGGAACTCCATTACAAAAAGTCTTAGCAAAAAAGTCAGAAAAGCATTTCTAAATAGCATTTCAAGATTTATTATCATACCAAAAAGTGGTAAGAGGAAAGAAAATATAAAAAAAGGCTCACATTCAAATAACACAGAGTATCTAGAAGGCCAATTTTAGCATATATGAGCAATATGCCTTCTAGCCTCATGCTATATAAAATCCACTCATTTTGAGATTTTCAACAGAGTTCTGCTGAATATTGTTGCAGTATTTATAATTTGTATCTGGGTGACAGACAGTAGAATTACCACCAGTCAGTGTGGCTCATGGGCCATATAAAAAGAGGACAAATGTGAATATACATGTGCAGAGATCTTGCTTAACAGAGTCAAAGAAATCAAGAAGTATCAGCATATTACCCCTTCAAAAAATGCCAATAACTTACACAAATTACATGAATATCATTAAGGGAACATGAGCTGGCTGAGGGTTTGATATGCAGTCATGCGTGACCTGAGCAAGAAAACTTTGTAAAAGCAGCGGTGATAAAACATTAATGACCTCAGGGGGATACAGTGGCAGAGGGACACTTAGCCGGACTCCATTTCCACTCGCCCGGATCCTTTGCACACTCCATGGTGGCTGTGCCCTTCAATCTTGGCAGGAGACCCACAGAAGCCATGAGGGCCATGGATGCATGAGCGTTCACTCACGCACTCCCTGCATACCTCCCTCTCTCGCTCTTTCTCTCCCCCCCCTCGCTCCCTCTGGGACACCTCGACTCTGTTTTGTCTGTCGCCGAGGGTCCAACCGCCTGGCTCAAGGCCAGAGCTGGCCGATCGCCATGTCCAGCAGCGGCGGTGGGCTTCCACGGGTTGAGGTCGCACAGGGAGACGCCGTGCTTTGCTTAAACACACACCCAGTGCGCACTCACACACACACACACATACCAGATCTCAGCACCACTTCTTCCTCTGAGCTCACTTGAGGTAAACATTAGCTGAACCTGTAATCTGTGTCTACTCAGCACGCACACGTAAACAAATCAGTGTGGTCAGGCTTTGTTGCTGCACACAAAGCGTGCAGTGAGCAGTGTCTTCAGCATTATTACATAAATGTACCCCCCCCCCCCCGTCATTTGTTCACTTTCTCTCCCAGAACGGAGAAGAGGAAACCAGGCAAACCTGCCTTCAGCATCCAGAAGTGAGCATCGCATGTCACTGCTGAGCCCCGGGGGAAAATCGAGTGAGTGACCTTTTTAAGGACACAGAAACACGTGAATATGAAGCAAAAGTATAGAAACAAGGACCAAAAATAAACTATTTATACCGTACTGATGCATTTCACTTGAGCAAAAATAGAAACCTGCATTTTTGCCGTTTCTCAGACACAGACACAAGCGAATAAATCTAACAGACAAGATGTAATTCTACAGCAGAGCAGAGACGGATACAAGCACGTTGCGAAATCAACTCCAACACTTTTTATCCTCATGTTGCAGCATTAAAAATCTCCAGGGTTTTCAAAGCTATAGCATGACGCTCTTTTTCTTCAATTCAATCAAATGTTCGGATTCCGTGACCATCTGACGTGTTCGTGGTAGCAGCTGCTGATGAGTCAATTGAACCACATTTTGAAAAAAAATATATATATACATGTCAGGATGGAAGGCAGAAACAGCTCACTGGGTCTGACCAACACACTCAGTCCGACACGTTTGCACCAGTCACATGACTCACAGATCAACGTCACTCCATCTGGACTGAATCATGATTGCAAAACAAACATATAGATATAAAAAGGGGCTAATTCGATTATTTGCAGGGAGTTGGAAAGAGAAGACCAACATCACTGTTCTGTCTGGTAAATATAACCATGAGTGACACACATCAGTGTGGCATGAAGGCTGCGAACAGTGGAAAGCAGCTGATCTGGCCAAAGCACAGCAGGGGGTCGTGTTCACAAATATCTCTTGAAGTCGCTGCTTCCAGTCAGGAAACACTCCGAGTGGATGACACAGTGGAGATTTTTTTTATGCTGCCATTTATTGCAGCTGAATTGCACGATACAATTGTCCACTTATAACTCACTTTTATATCTCTAGAAAAGCCGCGAAAAACCTGAGTACATTCCGAATGTAATCCCAGCCAGCAACAGCACAGAGTAGTATCAGAGTATGTTTATACTTTCCAAACTGTTGTGAGCAAATAAAGCAACAACAAACATTTCCACCATCCCGTCCGAAGTTGCAGGTTTGTATTGAAACAATCTTCGTGGGTTTATAGTGAACACACATGTAGCATGTTTACTAAACACAGGCTGAGTGCTGGAGCCACAACTCAGGCAGATATTCAGGTATCACGTCAGGTTTTCCGTTTCTGCTCAACACCAGTGACTCAAAAAATCCTGAACGCCTCCTGTGAAGAGGTACAAGCAGTCCTACAACACATGGCATCAAACAGCAGAGTGTTTTGTTTTAGGTTTAGTCTTCTGGTATGAAAAAATTGATTCTAATAAGACAACAACCTGATTCAAGCCACATTGTAGTCAAATCTGAAATTTCCCGTTGCTCTAGCAGAGAACAATTGTTAGTTTCCAGAGTAAAATACCTCTGGACTACTTGTTGAATGTATTTACAGTGTACACTGAGGATTACTATGAAGGCCTTTAGCATGAACAACTGTTACTCTATATGCTGCTAAGTGTCCTACTATTTTTACATCCTGCTCATGAGCAATTATCATAAGAGATCCAAACCAAAGACACACACACACACACGCACACACTTTCCTCAGACATGAGCTCTTTTTCCACCCACATGCTAAGAAGAACAGAGGAAACTCTCAGATGACAAGAAACTTCTGAAAGAAGTCCTGTGTTCATGTTCCCACTCAGCAACGCTTCAATCACGTTACACTCGAACAAAGTGGCGTTCTCCTACATGAGAGGCGCATGTTGCACTTTGTCACTGCATCAGGATTACACAATTAATCACTTGTCGCAGCGTGCCTTTGTTTTTTTTTTCTCCTTTATTTAATAAGCTTCTTAGAAGGGATAAAAGAGTTACAAATCGTAATAACAGCTTTGCCAAATGGGAGGAAATAAAGTAGTAAACTTTCTAATCCGGGGTCAGTGTAACAAGCAGTCTGAAACTGAGACTAAGCCGTGTTGGCACCAAGTCTTCAACCCGACTTTGAGGGCTTTTTGGTGTCTCGATATAAATGTGTCCAGGTCTCTGCAGCGAAGCCTTTAGGGGAGAAATAATCCAAATTTCTGTTCAAGGCACCAAATTTTGGAAAGGCAGCACGGATAAAGAGAGAATAGAGAGAAAAGCAGTGAAAACCTCCATGTTGATAGATTTTGTTTTGGCTTATTTCAACCATACAAAAAAAAAAACCAAATACAACAACAACAAAAAAACAGAGAGGCTGTATTATAAAGTTGAACATTATATAAAAAAAGTATAAAATTTTCTTTCAAAAAACACAAGAAAAATTCACTCAAAATCTCCTCTGGATGCTTCACCTCACATCAACAATCTATTCACAAGTGTTCTTCCTGTCTGACCTACACGCAGAGCATCCTGTGCATTCACACTCTGAGTCAGCTGTCAGTGAGGTCACGACATCCGCAACAAGTGGATACGCGTGTGGGTTGTTTTCTTCTCTTTTTTTTTTAAACCGATGTGGAAGTCAGTCAGCGTGTACGTGCACTGCCTCATGTGTGAAGTCCTGCTGAGTGTGAATATGGTAATTTAGTTAGCCAGCGTTGATCAAAACACAGCGAAAGCGAGCAGGAATGAATTGTCACGAGGAATAAGAAGAAGAGAAAAGATTAAACTGCCTTAACATCTGGCCTCTGTTATGCAACAGCACTCCTCCTCTCTCTCCCCTGACAGCTTCAACGTCCTGAATCAGACTGCAGGCGACTGCAGGCCAACACGCAACACGGATGAGACTGAATGAGTAAGTGGAAAGAACCAAAACCTTTTATAGACAACGGAGGAGACTGGCAGGCACACAAGCACTGAAACAACCAGAATACAGCGTTTTTTGACATGTACAATGAGCTGGTTATTCACAACCGGAGGAGGAAAGACGTGTCTTTGTGTCTCCGGAGGAACAGAAACCTGAGCTGAAATCAGACCAAACCCAAAGCTTCATCAGCCTTTTCCAGTCTGCAAATCATGCCCCGACACGTTGATTAAAAAGTGAGTCCTGTCGTTGCAACAATCCGTATTGTAAGAGTAATCATGTAAAAGCGGTCCACATGGCACTACTGCAGGGCCCCTCCTTGATCTTCACCTCTGGCTTGATGAGAGTGATATTTATGGCAGTCTTCCTGGATGTACCTGACCCCTCAGATATCACATGTACAATAAATCCCAGGAGCAGAGGGAGGGAGAGCAGAGACCGCAGACATTTCCAATGGCTGCACCTTCTTCATAGTCCAACTTAAAGACAAATACTACAGCCAAATCATCAAAAGGACTATAACATAACAAAATTTTACCAAAAAGTAGTTGAGAGTTTCAAGGCTTTACATGTTGTCAACTAGCATTTGAAAGTGTCTGAATACCTCGATTTTAAAAAAGCTCCACCCCCCCATCGTCTTTACAATGGTTTGATCCACTTTACTACCTGTGGATCAGTGGAAGTGTGTCAGAGTGGAGCGAACTGACACCTTATAAGTGGCTGTGTCAATCAATTTTATATGCTCTCATCTTTACAAATTAGTTCCTACTTCTATTGTATGTTTTTGAAAAAGTTGGTCTAAGCCCTTTTTCCCCCTCTTAAAACATTAATTTCTGGTGTAAGTTATGCATAAAGGTTTATTTTACTTCATTATTTCCTGTTTCAAAGTGAAGTTGGGAGGTGAAGCTGGGCATCACCTTTTGAACTTTCACTACAAAACATTTTCACTGACTTGAGAAATGCTGTGAAACCCTTTTGTGTTATCATCACACATGAGGAAACTCTTACTTTTGCAACAGGATACAGGAGGACACAAAAGCACAAAGAGATGTCTAAGATTCCCTTTTTTCGTCAGGTTTTCGCCTCCCATTTCGCTGCTCGGCCGTTTTAATAATGCAGTAATAATAAGACTGTAAATTTGGTGATCAAAGATAACTCAGTTACTCAGTGTGTGTGTTCATTTCAGCAGCTTTGGGTTGAATTACAGTGCAACAAATATGTCTTTGTTTCTCTGAGCGTGACACTCTGCAGGATCCATCTCTCTTGTTGCCTCCTGGTCGGCATTGAGTAGAGCGTTACTCAAGCTGTGACTGTAAAGTGTAAGTGAAGACGGAGAGTGTGGGTTTGTTCTGTTTCATTGAGACGTGAAGAATAAAGAGGTAGAGCCTCATTGTCTGCAGAGTTGTCCCAGGGGCTCCACAAAAGAGAGAGTCTTTTTACAGCCGCAAATCACAGAGAGAGACGACACAAAGGCGGACCGTCCCTCTGGAGCCTCCAAACTAAACAGCTCCGTCTGCACTGACCATCGCATAATAATTTGCTTCTGGTTCTTGGTACCATTTGTTGCTCCTGTTTCTTATATAAGCTGGGTGATCTCATTGAATTTTCTGCTGTCAACAAAATTAAATAAACGCTAATTATGTACACCATCTCAACTGCTTTCTTTCTGTTTTAAAATGCAGTTCGCTCAGGATCATATTTTTTAATGGCCCAATACCATTTGTTGGGGTTTTTGTGTTCTGCTGAATGACTGAACATACATAAACTTTTATAAAACTTTAGTGAGCGGCAGTGGCGTCACTCACCTGCACCGTACATCACAGCCAGCATGATGGAGGAGATCCAGGACACCTGGCTGGGCGTGGCGTTGAAGATGACCTCGATCTCCTTGAAGAACACAGTGATGGACTTTGGGAAGGCGTAGGAGAAGCCGATGGAGATGAAGGCGCCTGCCACCACCGCCCAGCCCCAGCCGCCCTCCGGAGGGGTGTACCCCACGGGCCCACCCACTGCTGCAGGCATCTCTGGTCACAGACGACGATGGAGGAGAAGATAGAGGCGGGAGTGAAGACCTGCAACAAAAAACACAACCCAGAGTTCGTAAAAACTCAAACAAAACATGTGAAAGGGGGGAAAAGGAGACGAACGTGTTCTAGCAACATCTGAAGTTTCAGGAAATTTATCGTCAGACGCGAGTAAAATATGCAGGAAAAGATAGAAAGTAAAGGAGTGAGGAGGAGAGACACGCAGTAATTCTGTCAGTGTGAGAAAAGACATCTTTCCTGGGCTGCGCGCCAACATACCAGCAGCAACAATCACCTCCAACACCATTACTCAACGGCTTGACCATCACTAAGATGCTTGTTCGGAGGCAAAGCAAGATTGAAATAAACACAATATTGCATGAACGCAGAGAGTCACCTTCGACATGATGCTCTTTCTATTTTCAAAACCGAATATTTTTACAAGGATTGAACTGGATGTGGAAAAGACTGTGAACACTGCATTAGTGTTTAGAGCGCACTTAAGATGCAATGAAAGAAGAAAAAGACAATAAAAAGGGATATAGGGGAAACTGCATTGTGTCATTAAAAAGTTACCATACACAATCCACTGAAAAACATCTATTTATTACTAAATTTGCTGTTTGTTGAACAGATAAGTAACAACAGATCCCCACAACAGAGGAGACAATTATACTCAATTGAAATTCTGAGTGATCTTTTGGGTTTTTTCCAGCTTATCTTCTCAGTTCTCCTCAGAGATGGATTCATTTTCAGCCTAATGAGGGTTTGCCAACACTTCAGACGCCGGCCTACTTCCCAGGAGTTCCTGTTGATGCTGAGCCCTTCTGCGGAGCACTGCAGGTCTGACAAACAATCACACTGGACTCTTTCAGGCTTTGGCCGCCCTCACAGGAACAGCTGCTGAGCGGCACTGAGGCTGCTGTTGTGGTTTCTCGTTTGAGATCAAGATCCTTTTTCTTGTAACTGTGCCACATAAAAGAGCGCCTGCTGGTGTTGGATCAGATCAGGAGATGCCTGGCGGTTCAGCCGCACCGCGGCGAAACGATCAGACTTCAATCCATTAAAGTGAAGACGGCTACAACTAGGATGTTTGGTTCCAAGAGATTTAGGACGACAGATACCGACTTTAATGACTAAGCCGTTATCGAGCAAAGTGTTACTCTTTCAAATAGACTCTGGGGTGCATGAATAAAAAGTGACGGTCAAAGGTGTGTTTTTAACGGATAAACAAATAATGGCTTTGCCTCGTTAACATGAAAGAGAAGCCAGGCATCGGCACAAAACTGCGAAGCACGTGTCAGCAAACTGTCGTAACAAATATAGCATTTCAACTCACGAGGAAAGATCTGTCCCTGGATCCATCGAGCCAACTGGTGACTAAACAAGCTAAAGGTTTTAGCATTAAAGCTAGCAACAGCTTCAGACAGAAAGGGACAGATAAATCGCCTTTAAACTTCCCTAAATACATCTGATGCGTCGTAAGTCTTCACCTTAAGACCATTGTTTGGAGAATGTCGGAACCAGATGGTGTCCTCTGGATGAGCTACATCCTAGAAAGGATTTAGACAGAAAGTCATTGGCTCAGAATGTGTTTTGGTGGAGCCTCCTGGTGTTAAAAAAAATGTTACAAGAAAAATAAACAAAAATGTTGCACATCCATCTTTTGACTGACTCGAATAATCCACTCTCAGATAGTTGATAAATAGCTATCAGACATGTTATTCCCTCCTGATTTGCCAACAAAGTTGCTGCCTTAAATAAGTCTGTAAACTCAATTTTCAGGGCAAACTGTGTATGAAAGAACCACAAACTTGAGGTGATGCACCGAAATGAAAAGTTTTTCTATTGCCAAGAAACTATATTCATTTTGCTGTTACAGGGGACACCCAGTATTGATATAGATCTCAACATATACGAGTCTCTGATTATCAGCTCTCGTTCCAGTGACCTACATAGAGCAGCGATCGTTCCCTCCTCAGGATCTTGATGTAACACACAAACCTTTGCTGCCTAGCTCGTTATCTACCGGAACAAACGTTACCTCGAAATACGTTCACAGCAGCTGCACAGACACTCTTGTTTCTATCAAATCAGTTTTGCTCATCAATAAAGATATCTTTTTTTGAATGAAGGTTATCCGAGCCGATGTCGTGCATCCCTAACAGACATCCTCAAAGACCATTAACTCATCCAGCAACACTCAGCTGAACCTCTTCGTGTACTCCCCCAGCACCTTGTAACTAAGCCATTGTACGTCCATTATTGAACCATCTGAAGGGTTTCATTAAATATTTATGTGACATATATTTACAGCTGTCTGTGCCTCAAATGAAGTGCCCTCATTTCAGCCGAGGCTGCACGAAACTGGGCTATTTCTGGTTTGCCTCTGACATCAACTCTGCTTCTGTTTGGGTTAGTTACCTTAAATGGACTCCAGGATGCAAAACTACAAACCACACTGGGCCTTCACACAGAGGCTGAAGATAAACCAGCCGCAAATGCAGCTACTGTGAGCACCACAGCCATAAGAATACTGGTGTGAGAGTCGGCCCCCAAGAGACAGCAGTCAAGCCTCCTTGTAATGACAAATGAAGCACCGGGATTCAGGCTCCCTTAAATGGCATTTAGCCCGGATCAAGCTGTAAACAACCATGTCCCAGCAATCATTACACCGTCTGCTACAGTAACTGGTTAACTCAGTTCTGCGGACACGGTGCGAATATCTGGAGCTCCTCATGCTGCTCACATGTGCGTCACAGTCGGCGCTTTCACTTCTGTCTGCTTCGCTCTGTATTTGCTGTCAGTTCAGTACAGCTAAACAGCAACCGTTTTTTTCAGCCAATTAAACGCATGGACACAAAGTAGAAAAATTACATGTTGGGAAATATTCTGCTGAAATTTGTTACGGGAGCGCGGTCGTTTTGCATAGTTGCAACAGCTTTTAGCGTGCTTTACAGGTATTTCCTTCTTTTCTGGGACTATTGGCACTCACCTTTACTGCTGAGTCATGCACTGAAGCCAACACCTGCTTTTATTGATGTGAGCACAACAGACCAACATCTTAAACTCAGAACAAAGTGTCTTAACACTTCACATTAAAACATGGACACCATTGCTTCCTCGCCACATGCTCACCCAAACCCTTTAAAAATGGAAGCTCAATCGAGTAAACTGGAAGCTGCAAAAGCAATCAATTGCAAACTCACTTCTTTTCTGGACTTGTTTGTACCGGGGCGTCATTCTGATGTATCCAACTTATCCAAAATATATTATGAGGGACTATGTTCAGAAGTTGCTGCAGCTGTACAGTGGGGACCACTGCTCCCTTCATGCAGGACGTGCACATTGCACCTGCTCGTGTCAACATGTGTAGTTTGCATGTTTTCTATGCATGAGCGACTTTCTCCGGTAACTTTCCATGACCCAAAAGGCATTCTTGTTTAGGTGAATGGGGACTTTAAATAGAACATAGTTGTGGTGGGGACTCTGCGTTAGCCCTTTGATTGACTTGTAATGCGCTCACAGGTTACCAGTTCCCAGGTAAGAAACTGAGCTTTCACGAGTTCCTGTTTGTCAGCGCCCGGCAGGGTTCAAACATGTGGCACATTTCATTCTCCAGTCTTAGCAAATGGGTTCTATTACCACTTGCTAAAAGAGTTCCAAGCAATGACCACGTGTCACAATCACTTCAAGCATGTTCAGTTTTACCTATTTAAAAATAATTTTGACCTTATGAGACATTATGTAACGACTCATAAACTCCTCCTGTACATTCACACACGTACACGCCCTGATGTGCCGACACGTGGGAGCGTCCAAAATCTTGAAGGGACTTTGGAGCCGCTTAGCTCTGAGTAAACGCGAGCGACGATCCTGAGAAGCAGCAGTTGTGTTTGAGCGGAGCCACTGTTCCAGTTTTTTAGAAATGACCAGGGGAAAAAAACTGTTTTAAATTCAGATGCAATAAATCACAAATGACTCCATTGAAATGACTGTCAGATTTAGCCATAACTGTTCATGGTTATTATTCAATCAAACTTCTCATTACTGGAGGAAAAGTGACCCATTTGTGCTGTTCTAAGTTGCTTCTCCAGTCAGCAGTTGAGAGGTGCATCAGAATTAACCTGGATCAAGTCAGCTATTAGCATTAGCAGCCTTAAGCAGAAGTTAGATTTCCCTGTTTGGAGTGATTGGCTGCTGTTGGCATGTTGGTGGTTGATCTCTTCCTGTATTCAGAATTTCTTTTCCTTTCAAAAAAAAACAACTTCCACATAACAGAGGATGTTCCTCCTAGTGCATGGTGCAACTTCTACTGAACTGAACGAGCGAGTCAGTCATTACAGTGAGTCACGCTATCTGACAGCTCAGCTAATGTGACACGAACCCGACAGTAACACAGCTGAGATCTCCCAACCAGGAGAAGCTTCACTGAGAGAAGCGTTTCATTCATCATTTCAAGCAGAGACCGCCAATCTGGTTATTGATTTTGGATGCACAGTGATTCGGGTCAAAGAGGTCCAACCAAAGTCAACACGGAGACACGTGTTACACCCTGAACCACAAACAGTCCAACAAGGGAGAGGAATGAGCACAAGCATGTTTGCAGTTCCACTTCCCCATGAAGTGTCTGCTCTGGCAGTTTGAGACACCACGTGTTCACCAAGCAGCTCGGACCTCCGCATGAACTCTTACATACTTCAGAGTTGTCCAGTCTTGGGACAGGAGAACCTGTGAACCACAGAGATAGGCCCAGACTATCGGTTTCTCAGTACACTCGGCAGAAAACAGTGTCTGTGGTCAAGTCGCAAACCTTTCAGCACTTACTCAGCACTGAGCCCAGTCCAGGGGCCTCATGTTATCCAACAGGCCAGTCCAAATGACCACCCTCTTTTAAATTTGGCACGGCAGGAGGGAAGGAGGGCAGTAAATCCAATCTAAATGTCACCGTAGGTGGAGATAACGACCTTGGCCTTTGGTATAACTACGAGGAGAGTGAATAACGTTCTAGTGAAAGGTTGTCTAGAGGCCACGGACTTGAGGTAGCCAAGAAACGCTGGTGTGTCTCGAGTTACTCGCAGAAGTGTTGGCTAAGGCCACCTGCGATGACAACACACATACTCCCAGCTAATTGTATCAGCACACACATTGTTCCCACTCTTTCTGGTGGATTTCAGCTCCAGATGACTTCGTCCCCTCACATCAGTGCAACAAACAATAAAGAATAACTAAAAAAATTGGATCTATCGGTCAAAACTGCACGTTGGTGGGACAGTAGCTCTTACTATTGCAAAGACTTGGTTTCCCTTCCATGCAAAACTCTGTAACACATGAAGTTTGCATGTTCTGTGTAGTTGTTCCTGTGTGTATTGTTACTCTCACCACTTTCATTATGTACACAATGAGGCCTTTGATAAATACTCAGCAGTGTCGCAGCAGCACAACGATACATTGATTAGCTGTTGCTACACACTGAAGAAAGACTTTAGGTTTAATTTTTGTGTGGGTCATTATCAAGTTATAAATGTTATTTTTCACTTTTGTGTGTTTTGTTTGGAGTATGTGCTTTCTCTCTGTTTGATAAGTCTAACTTCTCAAGTGGAAAAACAAGTTTTGTTGCTTTTTGAGCGATGAGCTTCTTTATGGTGAGCGGCTGAAGGCTTGGCTGTGTTCAGTGGGCCCGTTCTCTGTCCCTGCACAGGTCGCTCAAAGCACTGTGGCTTCCTCCTCAAATCGACTGTTTTTTAACGACTCTCACAGTCTCCCGAGTGTGTGCTTATGACTGCTGGTATCTCTGTGTTGACCCGCCGATGGAGTGGAAAACTGTCCAGGGTCTATGCTGCCTTTCAGACAATGTGAGCCGGGATCAGCTCCAGCTCCCCCGCAACCTTCGCCAGGATAAACATGGTTGAGAACTTGGATGGTTGGCCAAAAATCTCCACGTACATCTGCTGCCAGGAAACAAGACTCTAAGTGGTCTCCTGAACTTCAGGGAGTAACTGAACCAGCTGCAAGTGGAGCACCGGGTCCTGACCTCCGTCCGTGTCCTGAGGTGAGGAAGAATGTGAAGACATCGGGTGACGCAGCACCTGCCTAGTCTCCAGGTCTCACAAACACAAGGTCAAGGCCCAAAGTACCAGAACCAAAATACTTGCGGTGACTTTCAGAGAATCAGTAGTCCCAAAACTCCAATCTTGTTGAGCCGAGAGCAGCGACTAAATTTGACTGCATACTGCATTCTTGCATTAATGGGGAAAAGACAATTAAACACACCGCAACCAACCCAACCCCTTTTCTGCTTGTCGGTAAGACACAGACTTTTATTTCTGCTCCAACTGAAGTCACATGTGCCAGATCGGGATCGAGATAACAGTCAAAGTTATGAATTCATATTATGGAGGCGCGACATGCCAGCAAGTGCTGCTCAGACATGTATGGTGGGATGATATGAATAGATCAGAATGCCGCCTTGAATTATTTAGTAGCAGCTGGTAGGAAACGAGAAATCTTATAGGAGGGTTTTTGAATTGATAGAGGAAGAAAACCACTGGATAAACCAAGACAAGAACAGAACTAAAACAACATGATGCTTTTTGAAAAAGGTCTGCGATCATGCAGTGAACATCTGAGGTCAAAATGTTGCTGGGAAACGTCTTGTTATGAGGCTGTATTTTTAGTTATTGGCACTCAATCTCGGATATTTCGAGGAACACAAATGTTTGAACGATAACCTCACTTCAACTTATCTACATTTGCAAGCTGGGGAAGTAAAGAAGGTAATTTCCTTTTTCCTGTCAGTCGGTGACCGAGAGTTGCCTGTGAACTCAGTGACGGAAAGATCATGGAGGGGCCTCAGCTGGCACGGACACAGCGGGTCATCTCCGTTACACATGTGAGGGGGGCAACACATAACCAGCGGTACAGTGTAACTGTAGTGCTGTAGTACATCTAATTTTGGCAGCGTTCAGAGGGACACGATGCACCGTTCACAATCTTTCGAGGAAATAAAAACACGACGGGACGTTTTGCGAAAAAAAAATGTGTCAGCGACAAAGGAAGGAAAGCCGAGCTGCACGATAAACACACCCGGTACCTTTACACAGCCTTATAAAACCAATGATCTATCAGTTCAACAGCTACTAAACACTCCGTAGTAGAACTGTCAGTTGTGCTCTGAGATCATATTTGGATTTCATTCATTATCTTCAAGATTTGAATAAAATTTGAATAAATTAAAATGAATGTAACTGAGTTTGGGTTGATTTCTTGGCTCCTGTTCAGTGGGAAATTCTTTAAATCGAGGAGTGTGTAAATCCATGTCGTACATCAGCTTAACGTTGTTGCAAGCTCAACTTTACTATAAATGAAAGATTCCTCAGTGATCTACAAGTTTAAATAAAGGCTGAAATGAAATTACAGTATATCATTTATCCTGACACTGTCTCAGTGGATTGCGCTAACTTGCACAGCCACCACAAATTTACCAAATCCATCAAAAACATTAGAATTTTTCCTTTTTTACTGTTACAAAGCTGAAAAGATCTGAAGTACAAATACTCACGCTCACATCACTCAACACTAACATGGTATTTTCACTGACTGGCCCTCCTCAGTGGTGACAAAGTACCCTGGAAACAAATCAAATTTACTATTTCTCTTCATCTTAAGCATTTTTCTCCTGTGTAAATATTCTACAAAAGTCTGAGTTGATGAGGATGGTGCTGTCCATTGGGAGTTGTAGCCACTGTGAGCACATTACCATGGATCAGGCCTACAAATACCTAAATAGCACTTCTCAGCTTCAAACCAGACAACTGAAAACACTGAAAGGTCGCCTCCGCACTGCTTTTTAACCAACTTGTGGTCCTGATGTTGGTTTAATGATGTGGTCAGTTGGTGGGAACAGAAAGATTGATGTCCTAAAGGAAGACCCTAATTCTCCCAAGAGACAAAAAAGTAGCCTACACAGAAAAAAAACAGTTTTTGTGTTGTTGTTTTTTGGGTTTTTTTTTTGTGTGGGGGGGGGGGGGTCTTGCATAAATATCCAGATCCTATTTTGTCAAAATCAGAGCAGGGCCTCCGAGCTGTGAACCACTGATTTATCCCATACTTTTGTCCTGTGTGCTCTTCACAGAAAGAGCTCCGTACAGTAAACAGAATATTTTGTGTAACCTTGAAGTTTGAACATTAACCACATGAGTGGGTTCACTGCGTGTGGCAACAGTCACCAGGTCTGTCACTGCCACGCTGCAGAAATGTCCCGTCTACCTGCTCACAGGGAACCCTGTGGGAGTCTCACATGTCAAACACAAAAAACACTGAACCGTTGCTCTTAATGTAAATTGCAGGGGGATTCATTTCTGTCACTATCCCCCCCCCCAGGACCCGTTTCTCTGAGCTGCAGCGTCGTGAGGTGTCCGTTTGTGGGTCTGTCCCGGGAAAAGCAGGACAACTCCTGCAGGACTTATCAATGAGGCCATTCATTCTGCAGCAAACAAACGCTGCCTTTCACTGACGTGTGCAAAGGGCTCCGAGTTACCTGAAGTCCAACCGGCTGGTTACAAATTACATCTACACAGCAGATTAAATTAGCAATGTTTTACAGTAATTACAAACATTCCCTGTTTGTTCTGTTTTTCAGTTTAGAGTCTGACTCCAGGCAAAGTAAAGTTCAGTCCATTTTAGGACTAAAACATGAAAACTTTCTATCTTTGTGGCCTGAAATTCCCGTCATTTTTTTCGGATGAAATGAAAAACAAGACACTGGAAGCGCTCGTCCAAAACTGCTGACACGAGGGAAAGGGAAAGGAAGGAAAGACTCAGCAAACTTGAGTGGCGTTATCATGACTCGAAGGAAAGAAGAAGAAAAAAAAAAAACAACACTTTTCGTGAAGCCAACGAGGAAAAACTGCAAAGACCGAACTCACACCGTCATCTTCTGTTCGTTTAGCGAATTCAAAAAGCCCGTTTCCAGGAAGCAGGAACCATTCAGTTCTCTCTGCAGCTCGACAGCTGCCTCGTATTAGCCACACACACATGTAGAAAGCCCGCTCAATGACATGCAGCTGCTCAGCTTTAGCATGTCAGTTTTTGCCCAGTGAACATGTGACGCACTCGTGGCGGTTGTCTGAGAGTGCACGCGAGCTTAAGTTTAGAAGATTACCAGTGTTCAGGTGCTGCACTGTTTGCTGTTCATTAGAGGGGCGGTAGCAGCCCACCACTGCTTAATCAGTCCCACCACAGCTTTTCAGTGTGCCTCAGGTTTCTCCAAACATCTCATATGAAAACGAATAACGTTGCATATTTGGAAAGTTTACCGAGGTTTGAAACCGTATGACGCAGTTTGGCTAAAAGACACAAGAACTACTTTTGATGAAAGATGTTCACAGATCTCAGAGCAGGTCGAGTGACAGTCCTGACAAAAGTAAAGAGTAGTTCACTAAAAGTGGTGTCCAGGAAGAGGACAAAGTGAGAGACAGCAGCTCTGCAGCTCTCCACCTGTTGCATAATGCACTTCTTCAAAACACAAGCTTTAAGACAGACAGCAGAAGTGATCAAGTGGAGGGCTTGAAATAAGGTGACCCACATTTGGGCAAAAAACATCTGCTTTATGTCCTATTTAAGGTCCCACACAAACTTAAGAATCCAGTGCAAAAAGCAACGTTTAGTGAGAAGCGAATATTCAAATGATACACATATTCCTCATGAAGTTAAAGGTGCTAATATACACATCATGACAAAAAAAAACAACAGAACACTCCCTATGTTCAACAAGTTTGCACAGTGTCGGAAATGTTCTTGGCATACGTACATCAGCTTCAATAAAGATTATGTGCAACAAATCAAATTGGCAACATGAACATTTAATTCTGGCCGAGGAGCCTGAGCAATCAGGTTCCTATTAGCTTAGTTTTATAGAGGAGCAGCTAATGTGATGACTCACTTTGGGGAGGAAAAAAACAAACATGTGTTGCAATGAACACAACATGGCGAGAGAACCGGACCTTCAAAAAAACAGGTTCGTTGTGAGCGAAAAGGAACAGACTGACAGATGACAGATTTACATTCAATCACGCCAGAGGTGAAGTGTGTGACTCACAGTTTGAAGAACACTTGTGAGAAATGCTCACAGACAGATCATCAGCTCAACTGATTAAAAAACAAAACAAACTTCATTTCAACACATCTGGCTGGAATTACAAGCTTGTACATGTGGGATTGTGCCGAGTAACTTCAGGTGAATCTCCCTTGGCACATTTGGGCGAACAAACTCCAGCAAAGTTCAGGGTGATGTATTGACAAGACTGAAAACATAAGGCGGTACAGTCTGTTCATCAGAGCCAGCACTCACAACCGCCGTAATAATGGAGCAGCCAAACACAGATATGTGAATAATTTATATACATATGCGTTTATAGTTTGCTGCTTTCTCTTTAGTGTCATAAAAACACAGTTTACTTCTGCTCCCTCTTTTTTAAACTTGCTGGGCAGGGTTGGGGTTCAATGTTTTAAGTTAAGTCTAGCGTGCATGTTTAACAACAAGGGAACATATTGATGGCAGCTACTCCTTCATGTCTGTTACATAAGATGCTCTGGACTGAAAGCTCTCAAAATGTAAAATGTAGAGCACAAAAAATTGACTCAGCATCGATTCTGCTGACATTTTGCAAACAACCAGAGGAGAACATCTAACTGTCAGTCCTCCGGCAGGGTCAAAGGTCAGTGGATAACACCCCAGGACCCGATAGGTTCAGAGAAAACCCTGACACCTTCACGAACAAGGTCACCTTGCCACCCCAAATGGAAAATGACCCAGCAATCGTGCACTTTAAACACCACGTTTAGAGAATATCCCCTGGTGACACACCTATTAATAGACAACAAGCAGCGCTGGCCGTTTTGGGACAATGAGTTGCTGCATGGGAGTGCGGCGTGTGCGCCTGTCACGCAATCTTTCCATTGAGGCGGCATTCAGCTGAGCACAGGGCAGACCACACATTAGACCGCGGTCAGATGCACCGCTGCACCGGAGCCAGAATCACAGCCAAGGCTCAAGATGTGTGTGTGTGTGGATGTTTGTGTCTATAAGCTGGAGGTTTCTGGCCTGGCTCCAACACTACCGAACGACCGGGAGCCAAGACCGGGGCGGGGGGGGGGGGGGGGCGGCAGGCTCAGACCCCCCAGTGGAGAAAAAGACTCTTTGCAAATGAAGATCCAGGAGGGGGGGGGGGGGTCAATGAGAAGGCGTCACCAAGCTCCCAACAAACACGACAGGATAAGAAGGAGGAAATGCAACGACGCATTCACACCCCCTTTGAGATGCAGTCGGTTGATCCAATCACATGTGCGCAGCTCTAAGTACACACTGACCTTGAGTGACCGCTTGTGATTAACCCTCTCATTCTGAGTGTAAACAAACCCGCTCGTCATTAAACCGTTTGGCCCAAATGAAAGTGAAAGTCCAGATTTCATGAATGGAAAGCCTGCTGGCGTTGTTGATGACTTGTGGAGCCATTACAATGAAATGCAAAAAACAAATACTAAGAATAGAAATAATCAGCAAGTGTGCAAACAATGGTTTAACATGCAATTAGGTGACATAATCACATGCTGGCAGCTCAAACAAAATCTTAACTTGCCGCTCTTGATGCCATTAAACCTCGTTTTCTTTTGACACATCTGGTATGTGGTTATGTTGCTCATCTGTGGCAGTTTATCAACTGGATTTCCTTTGTTGTATGTGGCTAGTTTGTATCTCTTTCAAGTTTATTCTCGGTCATTTCCCACCACCTGTAACACCCGGCCAAACAACTGCCGAGTTAGTTGACTTCTGGTCGAGATGGCAACAGTTTATCTGCCTACTTATTCATGAGAATATATTCCAGTTGTAGTCATTGTTGAAGTCTACCACTTGTGTGCAAATTGGTTTGTGAGTAGATATGTAAATTAGTTTGCAGGTCAGCCTCTGCAGGGGGTGTCACATGACTGGGCCCGGATCTATTCAAGTTAGAGTATTCACATGCATGGCCGATCATCAGTTTCCTTATCTAAGACAACTTAATCAGTATGTTGGTAGATTACAAAGGCCACAACACTGAACAAGCATGAATGGATTTCACACAACTAATGAAACATAATAGCAAAAGATAAAATATTATCACAGAGGAGAGAAATATTACTGCAATGAGACTTAACATTACTACATTGGTACTAAAATGTGTAGCCGAAAGACACATTTTTACAAAGTCAGAGTGAGAAAAACTTGAGAAAATGATCACAAACGGCCTTAAGCTGGACAGAAAGTAGCCACGAATAAAGTATGACGACAGAGACGAGAAAAAAAAACTACAGAAGTTAGAGGAAAATGCCAAGCGCGGGAAGAAAGAAAGAGCTTTATAAATATGAATAGGTTGAAATGTGGGGGGGGGGGCGCTCGGAAGCAGAATTACGGGGCAGCTCACTGAGGTGAGCGGAGCGCGCGTCCATGAGGCAGCGCGGAGCCTCACATGTGGATGTAAAAATAGCGGCAGGGCAGCATCACGCCACCAGTCAATGAAACCCACTACGTGCGTTCGCACACAGCCACCTCCACGGCCGGGTTACCTTCCCTCGTGCGCGCCCTTCCTCCCCCGTTAAAGGGCTTTGAGGAGAGGACCGCGGAAGCAGCGAGAGGATGAAGCTAACGGAGGCGCGGAGGTCGCCCGTTAGAGCTAACAGAGCCGGAGCGCACAAGTTAGGATGAAAGACAATAAAAAAACGGCAATTGTTTCATTCAGCAGCCGCTTCTTTGTCTCCTCTCCCCGCAGTCGAACCCCAACATCGTCACTCACCGCGGGGGTTTGCCGTTATCCTGAGGGCTCAGCGCGGCCGCGCGTCTGACGGAGGCTCCGGGGCGTCTTTTCGCGATGGAGCTCGGTCGGTCCGGGAAGAGGCAGCAGCTCCGGGTACCACAGGAATCACACTGGGGAACTTCTCCTGGATGGTGGTGATGGCATTACAAACTCCGCGCATGCGTGCGACCGGGGGGGGGGGGGGCGTGCGACACCCCCCCCCCCCCCCCCACACACACACACACACACCCTCCCTCTTCGCACTATGAGCTGCGGTGGAATCTGACGAAACGCACGTGCGTCGAGAGGGCGTGGCAACGAAGCGGGAAGTGCGCGTGCCTGATGGCCGCCTGCGTTAACCTCTAAACGAAGGCGGAGGAGAAGGAGAGCGAAGGAGGAGGAGAGAGAGAGAGGAGATGGGGGAGACGAGGCCTCTGCGGGGCGGGCTGATCGGTGTGATTGGCTGCCCCGCTGCGGGAGTGTGACGATGCGGGGCCGGATTAGGATTGAGGATAAATTAGGGCCAATCTTCACCGCAGCGAGGCGGCTAATCGCTCCTGACAGGGAATGCATACAGTTTACACTTTACGCAGCACAGAGATTGGCTTGTCCAGCAGGGTTAAATTTAGGATATTTGGAGCAAAATTGGATTTGAAGACAGTGGCGTGTCCACATGTTTGGTGTCTGGGTGCCCCCAAACTGACATTGAAGGTGCCCTCTCATCAGGTTGTCGGTGGAGGGGGGCAGAAGCAAGTCAACACTGCAAGACTGTCTTATCACTGCTGCTGTAGACATGCAAGCGTTGTGTAGTTAAAGTGTGTGTGTGTGTGTGTGTGGGGGGGGGGGGGGTTATGCTCATATGGTTACGGACAGAAAAAGTGTGGAGCAAAAAGTGAGCAAGGAGAATGAAAAACATTTGAGTCGCGGAAAACAGTCATCACTTTGTTTCCTGTCGTTTTACGTACTTCACTCGGTTGTTCCCATTTCGTTCAACATGTTTTCATTCAACCAGAGTCGTCTTTTAGGCCTGATGAAAACCTCCCAAAAAACCCTACACGGAGCAGTTAAAACGTCCTCGCCAATAATCACCATAAATCCGCTTGTGTAACCAGGAAGCATCAGGCTGGTGAAAAAACTACTGGTCTCTGTGTTCAGTCGAGTTAACAATTTATTCCTCGAATCTGTTGGTGAAAAATAACTTTCGACATCTGGGGTTGTATTTGTGGAGCTGTGAATAAATTTGTCCGAATGCCGAATGAAGGCAGAGATACAAACTAATCACAGCCAAACCGCAAATGAAAACAAGACGATAGTATTTATCCGGTCAAAGATATTAAATGTAAAAAAAAAGGGGGAATTACCGCAAATTTAATCAACAAAATACAGGCACAGATTCACAGCTGTTCTCTCAGGCCTGTTCGTACTGATATGAGCCTGCACAGTACAGACAGCGTTCTTATCTATGAGCTTCTGCTGATCACAGGAGATGGGCAGTGTCCAGGACGTAGTGCAGCATGCAGAGAAGACGTGTCTCACTCGTTTCCCTGCAGCCGTAATGTTGAAATGTTTCCTAGTCCGATCCGATTGAGAAACCTCAGTGAGGCACACGCCCTGTCATTTCAGCGCTACTCCATGTCTGCATTAATCACCATTCATCTGTACCGATCTGAAAGGGATGAAAAGGCCTTTCAACACATCGTGTGTGTTGCATCAAAGGCGGGGACGCAACTCGACAATGAAAGCTGTTTGATGGGACTTTGTTTTTTAAGCAATAGTGGACTTCCAAAGTAGAAAGGTCATTATTTTGGTGATTTTGTCATTGTTTTTCTTTCTCTTTTTGACAATTTCTTCACTGTGGAGATTTGTGCGTCTCTTCATGGTTGTGTTGCGTTCCCATGTTTTGGTTTTATGTCTTCTTGTGGCCATTTCTATTGTTATTTCTGGTCGAAGTATGCCTCTTTCCTTTTTTTGTGTCTTCATGGTAATTTTCTGTCATTTCTTATCATTTTCGGCCTTTTTGTGGTTGTTTTGTTGGTTGCATCTTTTCCAGTCCGTCTCCCGGCCTTCTGGAGTCACTGCATCTCTATTTTATTGTGTCTCTTTGGGGCCCTCTGATCCTCCATATCCTGACGGCGTCACCGGTCGGCCCCTCTTTATGACTCCAGTAGCAAACAAGCCTCCGTCATGCTAACATACAGCTTCTTAATTAACATTCCTCCTTCATCCTCCTCTGAGCAAAAGGAAATCACATGCTGTTGACAGCGAAACAGGATTCAGACCTCCGTCCCTTCATTGTTTTCGAGGAGACCTGGACCAGCTCCACTCGTTTGAAGTGCCTCGGTTCAATCGCTGTTTCTTCTTCTTCTTGTTCAATGTTTCCAGCTGACCAGCATGTGAGGATGTTTCTGGCACTGTGATGTGACAGCCCTTAATTGGTTTATTCACAATTGTCATTTTGTTTTTGCTAATGAGGAGGAGGAGGGAGAAAAAGGGCCGAGTTCGAGGAAAAGTGCTTCCTGTTTCCACGTTGTTTGAATTATTACCTACTGAATTATCTCCACAACAAAACTGTTCTGAGGATCTCCTGCCAAGCTCGCAAGGCTGTTTTAGCCCTTTAATTTGCAATTTGTGTATTTCTGATGTGCTTTGTGTGTCATTTTCTGTCTTGACACCATCCTGAGTGACACCATTCTGGCTGTCTTTGTGTATTTTATGTTATTTTTCACTTATTTTTTGGACATCTTTGAGGCTTTCCTTTGTTGCTCCTGTGGTCCATTATCAGTCTCTCCATGGATGATATCTTTGATAATATTTTTCTGCCCCTGTTTGCTACAACAGAAGGACTTCAGGGCTGTTTTGGTGATGGGTGTCTCTCCTCGGCGCATGCCAAGACAATAAACAGTTGGAAGGGAGATCAGGACGCAAACTCCCTTGTTTGTTGATTTTCTCCAGACCTCAACCCTGGACCAGATGACGGAAAAAAGGAAAGAACACAATAAAGACAACACGAGGGGGGTGGCTGTAAAAAGTAAAAAATCTTCACAGTGAGGGAGGGGGGGGGGGATGGTGCAAACAGGAGGAACCGTGGAGGAACAGATTGTTGTTTTGGGGGGGACGGTTCAGCAGGAGATATGGGCTGGTAGGAATGCATGCTGTCAGTGAAAACAGTTTTTGGTGTGTCTGTGGTTGCTTTTCCCTTCACACGACAGGACCTCTGTCATTATGGGAACAATGCCTTCACAGCTGACTTTCACTGAAGCCGAGCAAAGTTTGAGACCATAAAGAAGGGCCGATGTGCAGAGTCCACGCTGTCCCTGCAAACACACACTCCTAGTAAAGTCACACATTGATTAGAGGCTTCTGCAACATGTGCGCCTTTATCTTTCCTGTCTGATGTCTTATCACTGATTCATGCTCTCTCTCTCTCTCTCTCTCTCTCTCTCTCTCTCTGAATAGGACTATCGAGTCCACACTGATTACAGGTGTAGTGTGTTACTTTAGTCACTGTGTCCATCTCCATGTCACATACAGGAGGGTTTTTCTGTCGTAACTCCATATAAGAACTGGAGAGCTTCAAGGGACACAAAACAAATGTTAAAAGATTTAGAAAGTAAAACAAAAGAAAATGAAAAGAAAGTATACAACCTTAAATTGTCTTTCGATGGCTAAAAAAAGTGATTTAACAGTTTTAAAGACTTGCATGAGGACTCCAAACACAACTGTGTAACACTTTTTTGAGAACGAGCAACTAGTAAGAAAAAAAAACACAAAAAGTGATTTAAATGCATTTTCAAGCCAAAAGTAAGCCGCAAAACCTCAAATCACTCCGAACCATCGACTCAAGTTATTGTAATTGTAAAAAGTTGTTAAGACAAAACTTCGAGAAATATCTTCACACAGCAGCTCAAAGAGGCCATTCAGGACCATCATTCATCTGTAAAAAGTTGCGTGAGCTCGCAAATTGTGGATATATGAGGCCGAGATAAAGCGAGACTGATCAGTGGGATGGAATCCGTCATTTCGGCACACAAAGTACACACGATTATGAGCGTAAACCGAGGGGGGTTTTCTCTGTGTGTCCTCGTCTAAAAAGCTACTCATAACTGGCGGCTATTCAACGGTGTGACTGAGGGAACTCTGTGTTTCCAGGTCAGTTGCATCCGCCTGTATCTCTGCGGCTTCCCTCACCTTCAGCCCCCAAAAACAAAGTCCACACGCAGACTCGATGACACGATTCCCTTCGTGTCGTTCACCTTCGTCCTCCTTTTCTTTTTCATTCCACCTTGCTATTCACTGTTGAAACACCAGTGCGCTACTGTGAGAACATGAAAGAATATGAAGCTTTTAAACTTCATTTGAGAATCTAAAAAGTCCTGTGTGTTCCTGCATGTGCAGTGTAATAAACAATGAAAAAACCTAAATAGGCTGCAGCAAAAGGAAAATTTTTCTTGTAGCGCTAACACAGTTCAATCATCGTGTTCCTTTCAGGAATGTCGAAAACAAATCTGGAGGACATCATGAAAAACAATATTTCCAAGCCTTTGTGTCACTGCATCCTACGGTTTCTGCGTCAGCACTTTTTTTTCCCCCAACAAGCCTAAAATTAACGCTTTCTATCTCACCTACATTCTTACACAACCTTAATGTCAACATTATTGAATGAATTAATTGACAAGCGGTGGCATTTCTGAACTATTCTGACCTTCGATGTTCTTTACAATCACGTGAACGGGATTGGTCGGAGAGGTGTGCAGGCAGGGTAAGTAGGCTGAAATGTTAAAGATGAGGGGACTGCGGGATATGTAGGGAGGGTCTGGCTCCCTGCTGCAGATCACAGGCTGCCTCACATATGGCATTTATGTGGAATGGCGGCACATGTATGGGGGGACATGAAGATGGCGAGCGGTGATTTACTGCCGCCAGGGCCGGTTTGATCTTTCGCTCAGCACGAACACGTGTTTGCCGCTGAAGGTCACTTGCTCACCTTCTTTCTGCAGCACCCTCTGGTGTCAACAACTGTTTGTTTACACCTGAAACACTCTGATGACCTGGGCGACGCCTCGGCCTGAGGCCAGAGACCAGCATCCTCAGCACTGCATGGAGGACATGGCTGGTGAACCAGGAAAAAGACTTAGCCCACTTTAAGCATCTGGACTCTCGTCAGTGGACTTGAGCAGAACTTTCTTACTTGGATGGTGGTCTCTTTCTGTCTCCCACCTAAACAGCTGCTGCCTCCAACACACTCAAATATGCACATCTTTTTATTTAAGTTGAGTTGAGATCATGTTTTTTTCTGTGTTTTTTCATTTGTTGCAAATTTGATGTAAACCACAGTTAAGTTTTGGGCTTGTGAAGGTAATTTTTACGAAACTAAACCTGACTTAACTCAACTAAACTTCAGATTACAAGAGACTGAAGTTCTGCAGCTGTGGTGTGTGTGTGGGGGGGGCTTCTAAACTGTAGTAAAACACTGTGAAAAAGTACTATATAAGTGGAGTTCATGAAATTAACCATGAGATAAACTAGACTCGACTCACCCAAACTGGACCAAAAACTCATGCGTCTTCGTTCTTCTCTTCAAGCCACCGGCTCTTCTTACCCAAAACATCATCTGCAGAAATATGCGAAACGGACATGAGATCATCCGCCGCATGCTTGGAGGGTCTCTGATCAAAAGCACAGGCGTCAGAGTGCAGACTGATGAAGTCAAGGCGACCTATAAACCGCGACAGGATCGACACGCAGAGGTATTTGTGTACCGTTCTGTTTCTGACCTGATGCCGCACAACAAATGGGTGAAAAACAAATAAAAATTAACTGAAACCAGACTTTCTGCACAGGGACCTCAGTGCATTACAGCTCACATTTCCTGGGCCCAGTCTCACTTCAGCTGTGGATCAAACCGCCAGACAACCCCCCCCCCCCAAAAAAAAACAGGGCACCCAAACTCCAAATGAAAACCATGTGCAGATTCCACCCCTGTTCCCCCTCCAATCAGAACAGAGGTGAAGCTGCGGCATCCCATCCCCCCCAAACTGGACCGTTAGTGTGAAAAACCAGCCTGCCGTTTCCTTTTTCCTCCTTCTTCTTCTCCTTTTTTTTGTTTCACTGACACTTGTGTTCGGATAGGGCCAGTGAAAATTCTCCATGGTGCACATGTGCTGCACAGCGCACACGCAAACAGTCATGCATGTAAAATCTTTCAATCTCAACTGCTCAATATTGTTTAAATGCGTGTATAAAGTAAATACTGCTCATGTTACGGAACATTAAAGAAACAGAAAGCCTGGAAAAATACGCATGCCAATAAAAGCTACAAAACTTTGTGTGCAGGGTTTCTGTATAGTTTTTATGTATGGTAACCAACTGTTCCAATAAATGGCTTTGAATCGTGTTGATTTCTTGAATGAAAGCAGCGAAGTGTCTCTTTAAAAGAGCAGAGCGACCCGTCGTGTTTGCTCGCATGTCTGTGTGAAAAACCTTCCTGCGAGTTCTCGTACCTGCTTCAGTGTGAACGCTGCAGGGTGACCAAACACACTAAATATAGTGAAGCGGCTGGACTGAAGCTTATGTAAGTATGCAGGTATGATGCTGCTGGTAGGTATGTGGACTGATAGACAGACAGAGAGAGAGAGACAGGGAGACAGACAGACAGACAGATAGATAGATAGATAGATAGATAGATAGATAGATAGATAGATAGATAGATAGATAGATA
>JASSRZ010015973.1:0-25856 GCA_032164315.1 Malacoctenus gilli | reverse complement strand
TGTGTGTGTGTGTGTGTGTGTGTGTGTGTGTGTGTGTGTGTGTGTGTGTGTGTGTGTGTGTGTGTGTATGTACATATATATATACACATACATACATACATACACACATTTGTATGTATACATACGTGTGTGTGTGTGTGTGTGTGTGTGTGTGTGTGTGTGTCTGTATGTATGTATGTATGTATGTATGTATGTATGTATGTATGTATGTATGTGTATATATATATATATATATATATATATATATATATATGAATGACACTCAAAAGATAGACATGTAATGCTTTAACAAACAAAAGCTTGAACAGTTTACAGGACAGCAAGCAAGCAGAGAGGACTTCTAGTGGTAGTTTGTCCATATTACAGAGATTTCGCGCAGCATGAGGGACCTGTTGTGGTGTTTTGGTCGTTCCCTCTCTACAACAACCACTAAAGTGCAGACCCCAACTCGTTCTGTGGCGGCGGCGGCAGCAGCAGCCAGCGCGAGCCAGTCGAGCAGAAAACAAACCAGCATGCTTCGTGGGGGAATGGCACTCAACATGGCAACCGCACGTCACAGTCTCTTAAAACTGCACCATCGCTCGCACAACTTTTGTTTTTTGTTGTTTTTTTTGGTGGGGGGTGGGGGGATGGGGGGATTCAAGCATTAAAGCACAACAGCAGGTTTTTTTTGTGTGTGTTTTTGTTTTTGTCTTTTTTACCTTCGCACTGATTCCTGGGGAGGATCTTCCATCTTGTTTTGATAACCGTTTCCAGAATCTGAAGAGCATAGTACTGTAACATGTAAGGAGGAGAGAGGCGTTAGGAGAAACTGGAACGATACTATTCATCAACAAGCATTGTAAAGCTTTACTACAAACCAAAAGAAAAAAAAACACAAAATCAAAAGGACTGTACGAAGTGGACCGGCCTGGAGTAACTCGCATTTCTAACACTGGATTGGACTGAACCACATCGTTCATGCAGATTGGTTTGGGTTTTGCTTTCTACTGTGTCAAAACCTTCACTTGTATTTGTCTGGTTAAATCTCTACAAGCAGCCTTAAGCTGGAACACTGCAGAAGTCCTGCTGTTTCTCCCAGCATCACACCAGACAGCCAAAGGCAGCGGAAAAATACGCCGACCTGTTTCGCTGGCTTCGTCTCAGATGGTGCCAAAAAGCGTGTGTGAAGCGACCGAGAGGACGGAAAGGCGACTCGTCCTCGAACTGAGACACCGCAAACTAGGAAGGGTTGGGCATCGAGAACTGGTGCCGGTCAACTGGTGGAACTTTGCAGATTCTGCATGAAAAAAAAGTGTCAACTTTTTGCCTTTGTTCACTCTCTTAGACACGTGGGATGAACTTTGCACAACAGTGCACACTTTGACCTCAGAAAGACAAAATCTCAGTTCGTTAGTTCTGTTTTATTTCCGATATAACTTACGTTACATGTATAAGAGATATGTAACAAAATAGCAGATAAGTGCTACCATCACCCTGTGTTACATGCTACAGTCATGTTGTATGCTCTGTATTGTGACAAGGTGTCTTTCCATGTAGCCAATATGTGTTGCACAAGAATGATCCAACCACAAAAGCTTACTTAAGAGAAACAAACGAGTTTCGCTACAGATCATATTGTGCTTCACCAAACCCAGAAATGTAATGTTGCTGTTATTGTCGGCACTAGTTAGTAAGTCAACTCTGCATTTCCAAAGGACAGTTTCGAGGCCCAACAGCAGTAAGTTTTGTCATCTATTCCAAAAATATCCAACAGCAGATGACGGTGCGAGCCGCTGTTCATGTCAGACGATGATCTGTCGCACAGTCACCGTTTGTGTGTCACACAGCAGCTGTGCTAAGCTTGGCTCTTCATCATTTACGCGATTTTGACCCTGAATGGATCGCAACAATCAATCTCCACTGCCTGCAAGTAACTGTTGGCTAAGTCTTAGAACAGTAATGCACCAAGCACACCTGGAACTTGTATAGAAACGGCATTGAGATTGGTTTACTTGGTGGAAATGTCCCTTTCAACAGGACTTTGTGTGCAACCATTGATTTACTTAACGCATACCTTGCTCTCATGCTGAGCTGTATATTACGGTCCTACTATAAGGGTCTAAAGCTCGAAACCAAAGCTGTCGATACCCAACCCTTAACCACCCCGGTCTGTTTTTCTTGACAGTGAAACTCAGATTTGTGCTGTAAACCTGAATCGGAACCCTTTAGCTGGTGTGTCATAAGGAACAGCAAGACAGACCACAGGTTATGTCCTCTACTCATTTCTGATCGCTCTGAAGTGAAGCATGAAGACAGGAAAAAAACGAACAAAAAAAACCAACACATTTTTGACAAGTTAGTGTTTGATCTAATGTTACTTTGACTGACTCTTTCAACTGTAGGGATCATCGATTCAAGGAAACAATGATTCCACAAAAAACTGAAATGAAATTTGAAAAAAAAAAAAAAACCAACAACAAAAAGAACTGATTGAATGGCATGTCGTAGAGGATGTTATCAAAGCAGGATGAACACAATGTGGCACAGACAATAAATGCTGGAGGATTAAATAGATGAAATCCCCTCACAGACACACTGAGTGTGCACCACCCGAAGGTGTCATCCAGAGTGCTGCACACACTTCTGCCCATGGCTTATTTCACCTTTTACCGCTGGGATTTGCACAAACCACCACAGGAGCAAAACTATCAGCAGGAGGCTGCCAAATGCTCCACCGTGTTTTAGTCTGCAGAAGCTCGTCTTGTAATAGGAGGGTCTCGACTGACAGGACGGAGAGGATCAGAGGAGGGAAGAGAGGAGAGGGGGGGAAAAAAAAGGATGCACTGCAAGGAGAGGCGGGGGGAGGGGGAGGAGGGAGGGCGGCGCCGTGATCCCTACAGGTGAAATCAAGTCGTTCGCCTTGCTTTTCTAAAATGAGTCCTACTGACTGCAGCCTGCACCCTCCCTCTGTCCAATGAAACAGATGCAATAGAAACGGATGAACAGAATTCAGTCAAAGGGAATTTAAAAAGGGTAGACCTTGTGGAGGCCTGCCGGCAAAGCCTAGCTGTGTCATGACGCACAGGATGACACACCCCTTTTCTTCCTATTACAAGCCATAAACATAATGGAACATTGTGATTAATATCAAAGAGTCACAGCTTGAATTCAGCACATTTGCAAATATTATTATTACTCTCAAGAAAAAAGCCAAATGATCAAAGTCCTTGGAAAGTAATGCACTTCTTTTTTTAAACTAACGAATGCAGATCAATACAGAATTGAAGAGGTCTTTACCTTTTGTTTCCTCTTTTCCTCTAATGCCTCTAATTTATAGGCAAATTTCACTTCTAAAACTAGAGAAAAGGTCCTGTTGATACATCAACTCAGACATTAGTGATGAATGTCAGTGTTAAAAGCAATCATACAGACAAGCAACAAAGAAAAAAGCAGATGTCAACTGTGCTTTGAGGAAGATGAGAATGCTTTGGTCGCATTCAGTTTACTCTCCTGATATTGAATCAAGCCAACACTGGAGCCAATATTACTACAGTGGTGAAACCTGAAAACTAATTAAAGGCATGAGATCTCTCCTAGTTTACTTTTGAGAGTGCTTCAAAAGCTGTATCCCATCCTTGGTGGAAGCCAAGCAACAATCCTGTGTTAAAGATCGATGAGCTTTACATTCATGAACCAACGTTTTGAGAAAAGGACTTCAGCCCAGTCCCTTGACCTTCTGCAGAATATCAGTGTGTCCCTGATGGTTTTACTGGAGACAAGTGGCTTCTTTGCTGCTCTCCTTGACTCCAGCCCTTCCTCCAAAAGTCTTCGCCTCACTGTGCATGCAGATGCACTCAAACCTGCCTGCTGCCATTCGCTAGCTCTGCACTGGTGGTGGCCTGATCCCGCAGCTGAAACAACTCTAGGAAAAGGTCCTGGCTTGCTGGACTTTCTTGGGTGCCCCGGAGGCTGTTTGGCAACAACTGAACCCCTCTCCTTGAAGTTCTTGGTAATCCAATAGAAGGTTGACTGAGGTGCAATCTCACTAACTGCTCTAAACATTGCTGTTATGCCCCTTTGTGCAATGCAATGAAGGCTGCACGCGTTTCCTTGCAGGTAACCGTGGCTAACTGCTGAGGAACAATCATGTCAAGCACCATCCTCCTTTTAAAGTGTCCAATCTGTAATTCTAATTCTAATGCTCAATTATTCTTATTTAATCTTGTAACAATGTGTTTTAACTTTGAAACACATGCTGCTGGAGTGCTCGTTCACTCCCTTTTTTCCCCAAAGTATCATATTTGCAAGGAGTGCATTATATGGGATGCGCTGATGCTCAGTAGCAACACCTGAATAAGGTGGGTGGCATTGGAAGGGAAGAATCGCCAGGTGTTTCATCAGTGCAATCGACAAACTCAGCTCTGTCACTCATCCCACAAATGCACATTCCTTATCACTGTCCAGAAGTCGTGGCAAGGTGGAAACTCGATGGGACCACCTGCGCAAGAGCCTCAGCCACTTGTGACTCCATCACCACTTCATCGCTGTTTCTTCCAAGGATCGCTTTGGACAGACACTGACTACTGCAGGCCCGCATTGAGAAAAAGAAAAGCTACTTCACTGACCCAAAACGAATTCCAATTTCTCCGGCACTTTTACAAAATCCCAGTATAAATAATAAACGAAGGGCAAAATGGGTCAGAGTTTCAACCCGACATTCTCTTGAGTCAGTATCGCCCTCTATTCTGGGCTGGTCAGATTGAAGTAGAAGTTGCACAGAGATCAGCTCAACTTTTGAGTTCCTCCGTCATTGTTTGTTGATAGACGAGGACTATGTTGGGCTGCCCAGGCAGAGGTGGCTTGTTCGAGTCGAGAGGGTAAGATAGCGAGTGCTCCCTGCCAGGTGGAGCCACCAGGTCAGACTGCTGCATAGCTTATTTGGTATTTAGATTAAGTTACAGCCAGGAGATGGCAGGCAGAGCCCATTGTGTGCCTGACAGGATCATATCCAACAGACTCCATGTTATCAGAGGGGCAGAGGTGCCACATAGCTACAATTTGAGGGCAGGCGACGGATAACGCCACTCTTCGGCTCCTGCTGCAGCCAGGTGTCTCCACATAAGACACTTTTGGTGCATGCAGGTTACCTTTCATAATAGAGTATTTTCTAAAGATTGAAGACTTTCTTGGACAAATTCTTCCTCAAAGCACATGCAAGAGTCAGTGCGCAAGTGTTTCCTGGACTGGCGCACACTTACTTTGGTGTTCATGTTCTGGGAGAACTCGAGGATGGTGTCCACTCTCGTCCAGGCGTCCGGGTGTTCCTTTAGGTGTGTCAGCACTTCTTGTGCCATCCTTTGCTGGAAAGAAAAAAGGTGACACTTCAAATATTGTGCTGAAATGCAATTCAAAAACCTTTAGAAAGAACTGAAGTGTTCAATTGTTTTGGTTTCTTTTTTTGTAATAGTCACTTCCTATAATTTTTTTCAACATGCAAAACATGACAGGAAAATGCAAGAATAAAAGAATAAGAGAAATCAGCATGAGCGGCGAGAGCATACCTGTGGTCCCACCCCATGATATAGACAGTTTACCACGTTATCCAGCAGGTTGATATCCAGTTTCTGGTTGAAGTCCAGCAGCTGCTGTGCTGCATGGTCTGCTAACATTGTCATAATTGCTGGCATAGAGCTCTGCAATGAGGACAGCAGAGAGAGAGGGAGAGAGGAATGGGGGGGTTAGAGAGAGCGGGATAAAGAAAGAGAGAATGAAAGAGAGCGAGAGAGAGAGAAAGGGGGGTCATGAGTGCACAGAGAACATTGAGTAGCCAAAGTCATGTGAGCCATGTGTTTTACAACAATTCCTAACAGCTGACCGCGTCACAAACAGCCCTTGGAACCACCAGCAAGCTGCCATTTCAGTTTAAAGCTGGTGGTGTTGCACATTTGTCATTAATCAGAAAGTACACCTAAAAAAAGGAGGAGGGAAGGGCAGGTAGTCATCCTACAGCCCCACAAGGCAAGAAAACCGATGATAGATTCAGGACACAGCCTTCCAAGAGTCTGGATTTTGCACGCGAAGGCTCCAGCAGCAAAGACAGAATCAAAGTTGGGTTGTACGCTGGTTGTCACGCAGAGCAGTGCCACTGAAAGCACCCCACAGGTGTTCAGCAGCAGCTACAATCACACAACCGAAACAAACGGATGAACAATGAGAAATTAAAGCTGCGGTGTCAAAATCATTTTAGTTCAGGGGTCACATGCAGCTTCATTAGGCCTCACTCGGGACCGAACCAGCAAAGTTTCTTGCGTGAGAAGTCGCTTTGACTCTTGACCTTGTTTTTTGTATTGCAAAATTCTTCTTTTCAATGATGAAATTTTTTTGTGAAAAATTCAAAAGACCACCTAAATTCCACTTTGAAACAAGAATTTTTTGGTGAGTTTGGTTCTTCACCTGGAAAAAAATTGGAATAGCAGTTTGCAAGGGCAGTTTTTGAGACCCTGTTTGTTGATCTGAAGAATCTTATGAACTCTTTACACAACCAAATAAGAAATTTTGCAAACACTAAAATAGAAGCGAAAACCTTCACTCGGCTCCCTTGAAGTGGCTGGTTGCAAGACCCCAAATGTTGTGTTATTGTGGTGGGAATGCTTTTAGCAGAAAGAGCATCAATTTTAGACCAAAGTGGGTCAATGTAACACAAGAAAAACCCCTTCACAAACTAAGTTGATAAAATTGCTTTGATTGTTTAGGCAAAAGTCCCCAAAACACAGCACAAGAGATCAAATCGAATGACAAGCTGAAGCAGACACAATTCAAACTTAACCTGAGACTGACAAGAAGTGACTGATCTGAGGGGCTCATTGGAAGTAAATGTGCCCAGCTGCAACACTTTGAATGAGAATTGTGATGGAGAAGGGTAGGGAAGTGAGCAGCAGTCAAATCAACACAGATGCCGCATAAATCACTGATAATGCCATAAAACAATAAATAGCAACGGGAACTGTTCAAGGAAACTTGGCACTGACACTGTTGTGCCTGAGGAAGAGTTGAGTACACCATTCACAAAAACAGTCATTGACACTTCAGTGGTAGGTTTAACTTTCACGGGTGAGGGTTTTTACCCCAGGAGCCAGCAGACAAGTACATGTTGCCTCCTTCCAATCAGACACGTCTTCCTACGACCGCAGTAAGAAGGTTAAACGGGCCACGTGCCGGATATACTCTGCGACGTCACGTTGTTTACATCTGTAAGTGACGGAGTTCGCTCTTGCAAACGGTGACCGCCAACACGAACAGGCAAAGTCGACTGAGAATGGGCTTGAATAATAAATGCGGCGTACGAGTACGCTGACGGGTTCTGGCATTACCTGTGGCGCCGCTGGTGTAAACAGCTTGTGAACGACACAAACGTAATTGCCCCCATGCATCACTACGGCGTTAGCTGAGCGTTAGCAGCGCCCATGTTTCCTGCTAGTTGTTAGCAGCGTGTCGCACAAACACTTCATTCACGTGTGGTCCTTAGCTGCTCACTACAGCCACTCCCACCCAGGCTGGCTGGGGCTAGAGAACGCTCATTCAAGGTGTTGCTACTCACTGCAACATCAACGCCGTTTCGGAGGCAGCGCTTTGTGTGAAAACAAGAGCAGTGGGTTTACACGTTTGGACGTTTCGCGGTGCGCACTCGTAAAGTTAACGTCGAGGCTACGGCTAGCAACACCAACTTGACACCCGCTCGCATCACGCACACGAGTGATGCTGGCGCTGTGGGAGCGGCACACATTTATTCGCACAGCGTTAGGTTACTTATTCATCCGCAGTGTAGCACACAGCGTCGACAGATGCAGTCTGCTAGTTATGCATTTAGTTCGGTGAAGTTACAGCACTTTCACCGGTAGCCAGCATTAGCTAATCCTTAAAGTAGCGAGTGCTAGCTAGCGGGCAATCGAGGACTATTTGGTTATCCCACTGATGCTATTGCAGCCTAGATTAGCATGTGTTCTCGTGAGCGCATTGACAAGCTACGGAAACTACCAGCTAGCACATTTTAATATTCACACTGAAATGCATTTTATTCCCACGTACAGTTAAGTCAAGAAACGGTAATCACAGCATGGTAGGATCGTACTTCACCCCAGTTACCTACCTAAAGTCCGAAGCTCTGACTGAAAAGAGTGGCGTTCGCCAAAGGAGCTACAAGATATCGTGAGTACTTCAGTATCACTGTTGATTAGAAAAGATTTCCTATTTCTGCAGCGTTGACTATCTCCAGATCCAGCAGTGAGTGATGTCTAGCTGGCAGCAACCACTGATGTGGATTCCAAAATTACTACCACGGCAAACCCAGCAACCTGTCACTCCGATACATTTTACGAAACAAAGTAAACCTTGATTCACTATTTAATTCGTCAGTCTAATGATTTTTCCAGCGGGGCGGTATAGAGGTTGTGTGCCTGCGCCTCCTCTCCTCTCTCAAGCAACTAACTCACAACCGGTTGAAACCGGTTCAGACTGGGAGATTCCATCTCGGTTTAGTTTTCAGCCGATGGCGCCGCGTAAAGTTTGGACTGGGGTGACGCCTACAAAGCACAGCGGTTGGCGGCTTCCTCGGCGGAGACTTCCTACTTCGGGTCTTATTGGAGGGTTGAGGTGCCAGTCTATTTCAATTCGCTCAAGCGCCCACGCGACTACTCCGCCCGGAGAGAAAAAGAGGGCAGACTCCTGTGCAGAATGGACTTCTACACGACTCCGCTTCTCCGAATAGCGAATAACTTCACGACCACTATTTTACTGCTACCTTACGTCTTAAATCTATGACAGAGTTCGTGCAACGTAAAAGCTTTAAGGCACCATAGCCGATTCGAAGCGAAAAACTAGTAGAATTTACCCTTTGTGTTTACTTAAAATGCACGCAATGCTTCTGCTGCTTTAAAACGCAATATATCTCGGAAAGGACGGTTGCTGTCACATGCGGGAACATCACTGGACTGAAAGATGTGATGAAACCGCGAGTGCCATTCATTTGCCTGTTGCTTGTAAGCTGGTAATTTTCCACCAGCCACGAGTGGGAGTGGTTACATGAACATGAACGCACGGGGTTACAAAAACGACCTGGAGGAGAAATTTCGCTTCTCAAACGGGAGGCGGGGAGGCGAAAGTGACACGACGGGCTATACGCACAACCGCAGTGTCACAGGCAGGGGGACCCGCGAAATGTGTCATCCCGGTCCATTTTTGCGCTAATTGAGCGCCTGAACGCAGCACATCGCTATCAATTGAGGATGCAAACATGACAGCGTCGCTCGCGCTCGCGCTGGAGCTCTCTCTCCCCTCTGCGGTCACGTGGTACAGCGCGCCACTTGATGGAAAAATACTGGATTTGGTGTGTAGTGGAGACAGTACACAACCCAGTAAAGTCAGTCACAGAGGATTTTTCGAAGGGCGTTTGATTGTTTACCCAGCAACACCGTCCACATCTTATTCCTTCAATGTGTGGAACCCCAAATGACGAAAAAATAGACAGATACTTGTTATTTTTAAATAGTCTGTTGCCTAGAGTGCCGTTTGTGCAATATCATCTTTTTTCTGGGGGTTTATTCCTAATGTGGAATGAAAACACATATGTCTTGTCACGTAAAGTGCATCCCAAGCATTCGGGTCCCTGCATGTGTCATGACATATCACATAACACGCCACAAAATTCCTAAATAAAAGTTGAAACAAGTGTTTTCTTGTCTGTTATTGAATGCTTGATTCGGCCTCTTGCACGGCCACTTGAACTTGGTGTTTTTTCACCTGCTCTGTGTCTGCGCACTGCTCGCCGTGACCGAGTCTTTGGATCAGCCTCACACCCCCAGACAGTTGGCCTACATCCGAGGCTTTGTTATTAACAAACAGGATCTCAAAGCCTATTATCAATGTGTGGATTCAACGATGCCGCTCACTTTTTGTCACGCCCCCCCCCCCCACATTGTTGCATTCCTTAAAATCCTACAAACACTCGAGAGGAAACAGGGCACACTTTTTTTTAAGCAAACGGGTTGGTCCACATGTGAGGGAAGACGGGGAAGGAGAAAGTGCGTCTGAAGTTCAACTGCAGGCGTGTTGTGTGTATGAGATAAGATCCATACTCTTGGTGTGTAAAATCCGTTCACCACTTGCTACTTTAACGATTGTGGTTCATCATTAACATGTGCTGCGTGCCCTTACTTGTGATGGGGGGGGGGTGTACTGTGTGTATGCAAACTAGTAATTGTGCAAGATCATATGACATGTTTAAAGAGCTCAACCTCATTTTCATTTTGATAGCAATGAGAGGGGATATGTTCTTTGTGCCAAATGCCATTTCAGAATAAAATTCTCAAATCACCAAGTCAGTTCTCAAATCAAGTCAATTTGCTTGACTTTCACATTGGGCCCTGGACAGGTTGTCAGTTCAGCAAAAGGCAAACAGAAAGATGCATGAAATAGATGCTCGCGAACAAGAGAAAACGAAGTACAATGATCCTGAAGGGGATGTTGCACACTAAAAGTTCTTACTTCACACATGTTTACACTGTAAAATGCGATACACTCATTGTTTTACTGGTTCATCTCATAACAGTAAACACAGCACACACAGAGCAGGGTGGCACATCAAGAGGGGGCGCTCGCATCAAAGGCGGGGCCAGCTCAGGAGGAGACACATGGAGGAAGAAGACCTGGGGCTCTTGTCAGATGACGCTTGACTGGACAAGACATGTTCAAGGCCCTGAACAAGGTGCTGCAGCCTTCGTTTGATTCATCATCTCGGTTGTAACTTTTCCGATTCTCCCACGAGGAAGAACCGGCGAGCGAAGAAGCAGATGGGTCCACGAAATCTTTTTATATACTTTCTCTCATGGAAAGTGACTGAAAAAGTTCATAATCTGTGAATCATCTGTTAGTTATCTGTTCCTGCTTTTTGCAAGAGTTCATTTGAAACATCACTGCAGCACTGAAGTGAGCCTCAAACTGTTCAAGCTGGGCACAGTGTGCTTGAATCAAGGCTATTCTGCACTTTGTCAAAGAAGAGTTTGTCTCTGGCTGGACACAAAACAAGAGTTTAAATTCAATTTGATTGATTTTATATCGTACATGAGTTCTTACACCACCAGTTGGAGTCCAATGACATATCACGCTTTGACAAAGCCCTATGCGAACAATTTCAAGCTAGAAGAAGTCAGTTTTAGCATATATAATGGGTGTTGAGACACAAGGTGTCAAGGAGACTCTAAAAACATTTTAGAGGAGGGCAACACTGTGCTGGAAGGCTCAGGATTGCCTTTTCCTCAGGGCATGCCCACTATTTTAAAGTTGACAGTTTCATTCACACTGCCCCCACCCTGTGCCCCCCCCTCCTCTCTCTGAGTCCACTGCTGGAATTCATTGTCGAACATGTGCAAAGTTTTTTGGAGGTAAGCAACCTCTCTGCCAGGCGCAGGCTGGTTGAATCTTGTTCCATCTGGTTGGAAGCCTGCGAGGCCATTTACATATGTTATCGCTGCATCACGCCCAGGAAGGAGGCTGACCTCCATGAGGCAATCAAACTAAAAGCAAACAAACAAACAGACAGACAAACGAAAACTTCAAAACAAAGTGTAAGTTGTCGTTCAAGCCGCCCCCCCCCCCCTCGCCCACGTGCCACATCCCAGAGGCCAGTGCAGGAAAAAAAGCAGAAACGAAAGCTGGTGCTCAATCACAACACTATTGTTGTGCAATTAGTGGCAGCGTGACAAAGCAACATTCGTTCATGGCCAACATGCTGCGTCATTTTGTACGGGCGCATTTAAAGGAGCAGGAGTGAAATATCTCTGCTGCAACAACATTTCCCGTCACTGGACACTGGCGATGTGCCGACGGCCCCACATTCGCGCTGGACAGCCGCTGTGACAATTCATAACAGCGTCATCTTCAGCTACTCGGGCTCCTTCTCGACCGCGTCTCACGCGTGATCTTACAGCGCCCTCTGCTGGAGCCTACTGTCAAGTTGAGTTTTTCGGCATTTCTGACAACTTCCTGAATGAGACTCAGCTACAGATGTCTCCATTGTCAGTGCAGTTTAACGAAATCCATGGTGGGTTGTCAGCACGATGTACAATGTGGGTCTATTCTTTGTGAATTGACCGACATCTGTTTGAGCCGACGTTAAACAGGGCAGGGAACACATAGCGAGACCAACATGGATCAGGATTTAGAGACCACCTGTGCTGCTCAGGTGAGGTGAGTGCGGGACATCTGATCAAACGGCAACACTGCAGGGACGGGCGGAGTTGCAGTCAGGGAAAGAGCGAGAGTGCAGGGAGGAGGTCCAACCTGTTTTTCCTCCTGTGACAGAGAGCAGCAGCAGCGTTTATTAGTGTGTGTGAGGATCGTCCACCTGAGTCCATCTGCACCCCCTCTGCTCCTCTCCAACTCTGGTGAGTCCAGCCGACTCCTTCACTGCGCTTCAAGGAGCAAAATTCCTCTGGACTCAGCTTCAGGTCCCAACTTTGATGGAGTGGAGACAAAATGAAGTAGCTCACAGTGATTCTCCTCTACTCAAGTACGTGGCGGCTGAAGTGTAGCAGTTAGACTGACGCACTGAAAGTTTGAAATAGGTCTTTGAAAGGTGTTTTACCAGGTGTGTGTTGGCAGGGAGGGAAATGACAGGAAGCGGAGTCCATCGAGAAGGTTTGAAGAATGAACAGTGCGCGCAGCTCCAGTGAAAGCGAAAGTAAAGTTGTCAGCACCAGTTCCCAAAACAATAACAATAAAGGAGAAGCTGTCGCTCGTTGAGACCTCCTGTTATTGTTTCTATTTTACACAGTTTTGTCTTCCCTTACATTATGTTACACAGAGAGGTGCTGAAGGAGGACTTCACTGGACAGCACATGAACAATTTTGATTGTCCATCCAAATCTGAACGTGCATTCGGGACCTGTTGCACTAAACTAAGAGAAGCGATGAAACTTCCTGCACTTCTGTGACATGATATTTGTGTAGATCTTCATGAAAGTGTGAAATATTACCTGAAGAGCCTTTTTCAAAAGCTACGATTCAACAACAATCAGCATGATTCTGTTGTCATCGGTGTTAGTGTCATTAAAACAGCTCAGAGTCTGAAATGTGTATAAGTACAAGGCCCATGTTACAATTACAAGTTACAGTTGAATCAATTAACTTTATCAGTAAATGTCACCTGGGTAACTTCAATTCACTGAAGTGATGCGTTCAAGTGGCTCTTACAAGTCACACTATCTAAAACTAAAGGGGGGGAGTCTGTCCCATGTCAGGACATCACCATACTCGCTCCCAGAGTACTTGAATTTATTATAAACAAATCAAACAAAACTCTGAATGCATTCGTTTTTTGAAGAAACTGTCAAACTGTGAAATCAGAGATTGTGTGTTTGACACTTTGTCTTCTGTCCTCAGTGAGTGGACATGTCTGCCACCAGCAACCTGTACTCTGAACATCACTTCCTGTGCTCTATCTGTCTGGATTTGTTCACTGATCCAGTCAGCACACCATGTGGACACAACTTCTGTAAGGGGTGCATCACTCAGTTCTGGGACATGAAGGACAGCTGCGAGTGTCCCCTGTGCAATGAGGTGTTTGTCACTCGACCTCAGTTACGAGTCAACACTTTGCTGTCTGAGCTTGTTGCTCAGTTCAGACATGAAGCTGCTCAGAAAACCACCACCAGCAGCAGCAACAGCTCAGAGCATCAAGCTGCCAGTCTGGGAGACGTTCCCTGTGACATCTGCACTGGACCCAGACAGAAGGCCCTCAGGGCCTGCCTGGTGTGCTTGGCCTCCTACTGTGAGACTCACCTGGAGCCTCATCTGACCCTTTCAGGCCTGAAGAGACATCAGCTAATGGATCCTGTGGAGAACCTGGAAGGCAGGATGTGTCCGAAGCACGACAAACCTCTGGAGCTGTTCTGTCAAACTGACCAGACATGTGTCTGCATCATGTGCTTGCTTCTTGAGCACAACAGTCACAAGTTTGTTCCTCTGAAAGACGAGTATGAAGGAAAGAAGGCGGAGCTGAGGAAGACGGAGGCTGAACTGCAGCAGATGATCCAGACAAGACGAGTGAAGATTGAGGAGATCCGAAAACAGCTGCAGGCGAGTGCAGCTGCTGCAGGCAGACAGAAAGCAGAAGGTGTGGAGGTGTTCACTGCTCTGATGAAGTGTGTAGAGAGAGGCCTGAAGGAGCTGATGGAGAGGATGGAGGAGGAAGAGGAAGCCCGACAGAAACAGGCTGAAGGGCTCATCAAAGACTTGGAAGAAGAAATCTGTGAGCTGATGAAGAGGAGTTCGGAGGTGCGGCGGCTCTCCCACTCTGAAGACCACCTCCACCTACTCCAAAGCTTCTCCTCCCTGAAAGCTGCTCCACCCACCAAGGACTGGAGAGATGTCAGCCTCCGTCCACTCTCTTATGAGGGGACTGTGGTGAGAGCTGTGGCTCAGCTGGAGGAGCCTCTAAGAGAAAAGATGGAGGAGCTGTTCAAGGCTGAGCTGAAGCGGCAGCAGCAGTACGTAGTGGGTGTGACTCTGGATCCTGATACAGCTAATCCTTTCCTCATCCTGTCTGATGATGGAAAGCAAGTGTATTGTGGTGATGCGTGGAAGAAGGTTCCAGACAATCCAGAGAGATTTTCTGGTTGTTCCCTTGTTTTAGGAAATCAGAGTCTCTCTTCAGGTAAATTTTACTTTGAAGTTCAAGTCAAAGGAAAGACTGAGTGGGATCTAGGAGTGGCCAAAGAGTCCATCAACAGGAAGGGAACGCTCATCCTGAGCCCTCAGAGAGGTTTCTGGACGATATGTCTGAGAAATGGAGATCAGTACACTGCTTGTTACGATCCTCCAGTGCGTCTCTCCCTGAGGTCCTGTCCTGAGAAGGTGGGGGTGTTTGTGGACTATGAGGAGGGTCTGATCTCCTTTTATGATGTGGATGCTGCAGCTCTGATCTACTACTTCGATGGCTGCTGCTTCACTCAGAAACTCTTCCCATTCTTTGGTCCCAGTTTGAATGATGGTGGTAAAAACTCTGCACCTCTGATCATTTGTCCTGTCAGTCAACCTGAAGCAGTCTATGTGTGATGCTCAAACAAAGCATGATGCACGAATAAGGCCACCACACTGTCAGTGAGACAGAAAATTTCCCCCCTTGAACCCTTGTCATTAGATGTGTCAATTTTGATGAATGTTGTCCCGAAAACAGCCCTCTTTCTGTCCACTGCATGTCGCTAACCCAGAGATTATACATTCATGGAGAGGGAAGCCACTGCTGGGTTGATGTCAATTATAAGTCAGTTAAATTGGTTTTCCAAGAAGGTCAGGAAGCTCAAGACGGACCCCACACACACCCTGGACACCTCCTAATCCCTGTCCCTCAAGAAAGACGTGCCTGTCTGTTAAAGCAAGGACAAGAAGACTGATTTGGACTTTCTTTCCTCAGGCTATTGACCCTTCTCGCCCAAAGGCTAACACTAAAGGTTGGACACCTTTGAGTGCAGCGTCCTTCTTCGTTCCACAAAACACTGCATGTTCACACACGATCACATGTTCACACACATCCACTCTCATGCTTATTTACTTTGGTATCAGTATCTCTGGATTTCTTTATTATAATGGTTTATGATGCTTCGGTTCTCTTCTCTGTACCTTTAAACTGCTGTCAGGAAGGACAGAATGATTGAATGACAGCATGATTGAAACTGATTTTCACTGTTCTGAACTGTGTCAATAAAGTTTATTGAGTCTTCTTATGCTGCTCAGGAACTTCAATACATGCTCACACACAGGATCTGCACAATGTCACATAAGCAAATCCACGTCTACAGGTGCTTCGATCGACCTCATGTTGGATTGTAGGAGGTAACCTGATCAACTAACGGTGCCATCTTCTGTTTGGCACCTGTTCGTGTCGTTATCTCATAATCAGGATCCTGCAGCACCCCCTACTGGAGAACACAACACACTGCGCTTTGATCTTAAAGTGCCTTTTTGAATTGATGAGTTTCAAATTATGATACATAATGACAGTTTTCTCCTTCCAAGGCTTCCCCTCCCTGAAAGCTGCTCCATCCACCAAGGAAAGAGGTCGGCGTCCGTCCTTAGCTGTGGCTCAGCTGAAGGAGACTCTCAGGGAAAAGAGGAAGAAGAAGAAGCTGTTGGAGGCTGAAATTAAATACTGGTTTTAATGATGGCGATGAAAACTCTGCACCTCTGATCCTCTGTCCTGTCGGCCAACCTGTCTGATCTGTTCGATGACGAAACATCAGCAACAATGTTCACAAACCATCTTCATCACGTGAGACTTCAGAGAGCACAATCAAAGAGGTGGTCAGAAGAGAAGTCAGTGTGAACCTGTTTCCTTGGAGGCCGATTCACGTCAGCACTCTTTGAGGATGGATGCCATCATCTGTAGCCTCCATGTATGTTGGCTTTATTCAGTGTATGTGGTTGTGTCCTGTCTGCATCCAAACAGTGTAAAACGTCGCACTCACGAGTCAACTGAAAAGGTTGTCTGAGGGGTTTTGGACGTTTATACACACTTCAGTGCAGGTTCTCTTGGCAGTCCTGCAGTTTGTCCACTCACGCTGGCTCTCAAACATCCGTCTTCCACATCGTGATATGTTTGAGATCAACAAACCCCAGAGGCTCGATTCATCACTTCTAACTTCTAGAGCTTCTGTTTTTTTTTTTTAAAATGTAGTTTTACCTTTTCAGTGGTTTGACATTTTAATCACATAAGGATTCATTTTCTATCTCTTTTCTCTCCAGTGGTTCCTTATGGGGGTCACCACACAGGGAGTGGGCAGTGGTCCTCAGGTGGAGTTGCTGCTCCTGGGTTCTCTTGTTGTGGGATTTCTTCTGTATGGTGCAGGTATGTACAGGACCCAGGTTGTGGTACACTGTAGGGGTGGGGGTTGGGAAAAGTTCCCCCCTGATGTTCTGTCATTCTCACTGAATCCCTTATTTCATCTCCTGTCACTGAGAGCAAACCTCCTACTGTGCTCTCATCGGGGGCCTTCCTGACTTGGACTCTGGAACAAAGTACACAACAGTGTGACAGTGATAACCCAGGAACAGAAGAAGCTGGGTCGTTGTGAGCTCTTGACTTGCCCATGTTTGTGTGTGTGCAGCAGCAGCAGCAGCAGCAGCAGCAGCAGCAGCAGCAGCAGCTGTTTAATTACTTCCCAGTTGGTCCTCTGGTCATCAGTTTACTCAGGTGCTTGCTGAGTGGCCACAGGTAACATGACTCAGTATATATCCTGTGTCTACTCTAGTGTCATTATGTCCTTCACTACGGTATCTACTGGCCCCGATGCGAACCCCCAGCAAGACAGCGAGTGGCCAATGAGGACAGGTGATTCTCGCAGATATTGTGGATAAAAAGGAAAAAATAATGAAAGTGCATTTATTCGATAGCAAGATGACACCTTCCATGAGGATGTCAGGACTTGCGAGAAAAAAGAAGAAAAATCAAAGGGGAAAAAAAAGAGAAACACACAAAGAAGAGAAAGTAGAGGGAACGGCTGCAGGCGGCCTGACTGGAGCTCTCCTTCTGACTGCTGGAATGCATGAATGGGGAGGCAGAAACTTCAGGGTTTGGAGCAGGGAGTCTAGCTCCTGTTACTCGTAGTCCACCGAGGAAATGATGGACATCTCGACGGACGTCTCCACCGGCGTATTGATTGAGGTCAATAACAAACCGGCCACCGCCCATGATAACTGTGAGACAAGAAATAAGGGAAAGTGAAGCCATGCTAAAATCTCAGATGTAGGACACCATCAGGAAGTCATATCTTCATCATATCTTTTCTCCTATTCAAATACATGCATTATCACCATTGTTATTTGATAAGATAAACATCTGTGTCCATTAATTAGTTGACACCCAGCTATGCACATGTCACCTGCACGTTCTGACACCATGGACATGGTAAGCATTTTATATTCAATGGAACATTAAACTAAACAAAACAAAAAATGTGTAAAAAATGTTCTGTTTTGCTCTCTGAATATGTACAAATTATGTACAAATTGTACAAACAAACCAAATACAACGGTTGCAAAACATTAGCGAGTTCAAACCCTTTTTTATTCAATTATTTCAGATATTCACTTAAGTTTTTGACACATATTATGCACAGAAAAAACACGTTCGTGTTTTTAGACTGAAGATGGTTGTAGTTAACGAGTGGCTCACGTACGCATGCCGTTAGTGCATGCGCTAGTGTTTTGTGTTCGCCTTGAATGAGCGCTCTTGGCAGAAACGTGACAGGACACCGTCATGTCTGACAGCTACACAGCTCTGAACAGTTTGACCCGTCTAAATTAGAGAGGCAGAAGAGGACGTGACAAGTTTGGTCTCCTACCATCTGGCCTGCCGTCGTTTTCCCCACTGGAGTGCGGCTCCATCGGGGGTCCTCAGCGGTCAATGCTCGCTTCCTGTCTTGCTGTCTTCCCCTGGCGCGTCCTTGATGATCTTGACGTCTGAGCTCGCTCTTGCAATAAAAGTGCCTCTAACCAGTCTGCGTCCCGAATGCAAATGGTAAACGTACGTACTGTGCCAGTATTTTTTTTAAACGTCCGTCTGTCCGTTTAACATTGATTTCACACCTGTCACCGTGGCGACCTGATATAGCTTACCACCACATTTGGCGATGATAGCTTCAAAATGATGGATTTCTGCTTTGCACAGTGTGATGTGTTTACAGCCAATGGATTGTGATGGAGTCTGTGTAGTGGTTAAATGTACAGGGTGTTATGTCTCTTTTTGTTGCTCCTTTGAGGGTTTTAATTCACGTCAATCACAAAGTATCCTGCTCATCATCTCGCTGTAGCACTAGGAGAGGCTACAGATGCCTTGACATGTGTTGGAACCTTTCTCAATATCAACCACTTTTATCCATCATGCATTTTTAACTTACTTGAACATAAAATGTTTGGACAACCTATAATTCCTCAAAATCAATCAAAACTGTCGTCCTTTTTTCGCCAAAATGAAAAAAACCTTAATTTTTTCCCAATTGCAGTGAGAATTCCTGTTGTTTTGAAGTGGCATTTAAAAGTTAAACTTGAACTCATTGTGTTATAACTAAACCTGCCAGTAGATGGCGCTCGTGCCATTGTGGACGCTGCCACTGACTCGTGCTGTTTTCCTGCTCAGTAAAAAAAAAAAGATCACTTGTTTGAGGAGGACACTGACTTTCCTCTGCTGCTGGAGCACCTGTCTTTTAAGCTGCAGGTTTAGGAAGTGACCATGTCTGGGTTAGTTTAAGTCTACTCAAACTCTCAAAGGAGACAAATCTCTTACATTGTTTAAAGAAGACCTAAAAATCAGTCTCAAAATGTGTCAAATGTGGAGATTCTGAATCTGGAATTAAAGAGATTACAAGAGAATTACACACAAAACAAGACGTTGGCGAAGGGTTCTGAGAAATGCAGTGTCTGTGTGGACGGAGGATGAAATGCAGCTTGTGCTCCGGGCCACATCAGACTATAAAGTGAAGAGATGCTCACGTTTCGAAGGCCACCCCATGCCAAGAGGGACAGGGCAACGTGATGTCAGCTGTTCTCATTGCATTGCACTAAATACGCCGGCTTCATGCCAACAGACAAAAATCCCTCCCTGAAAAATCAGAATCCTCGACGGCCCCTTCATGATATTGCCGCCTAAAGATTTTGACTTTTGTGAATATTCCTTGCGTTCCCATCTGTACTTATTTGATCTCTTGCCCAAAGTTTAATGTGATCTTGATCCTACAATAAAAGTTGGATTTGACTTTCCTTCAAAAAGGGTCCTCAAGCAGTTTCTATAAGATATGGCAACCCCTTATTAGAAACACTGACTCTCTGGCTGTGGTAGCAGAACCCAACAGAGCCCCCCCCCCCTCACCTTTTTCCCTTTTCTTCAACTGTTTGTTTGTTTGTTTGTTTGTTTAAATTTCACAATAATATTATGATAATAATTTCATTATTTACATTATATCAACATTTTTTAACATTATTATTGACATTATTACATTATTTTACTTAATCACTTACTCTTACATAACATTGATGCTATGTATCTTTATCTTTCCCTAATATCATAAGTATATATATTTTCTGTTCCCTTGTGTATAACTTGTGACTTGAACAGGTATGTCATTCGTGTGCATGGATAGAATGAATGTGGTTGAGGGTTGATGGGCAGGTGGGAGGGCGGCTACACCTGGGCCGATACGAGTGAACAAGAACTGGCTCTTTAACCTGATCTGGAACCATTGTCATTTGTAGGAACTGTGATCCTGTTCAGTTGAAAAAAGCAAGATAGAAAGTTTGGATGAAAAAAATAAGGTGGATGCACCCTGGGGGGGGGGGGGGGTTGAGTGTCTTTTCAGGCCCAGCGTGTGTTTGGGCTTCCTGAGGAGGGGCCCCTCCGACTTGCTTCAGTGGGTGCTGCAGTGCGGCTGGCAGGAGGGAGGCCTGCAGCGCTGAAACCTGGGGATTAACTCATGGAGGAGACAGCGTCCTTGATAGCACAAGGGTCGCTCGTGATGGACAGTGTGAGGGAGTTGGGGGGGGGGGGGTGACACTGTCCGTGTTACAGCAGTGCCGTGTGTGTAAGGTGGTGATTGTGTGCAACAGCCCTGATCATATGCTCTCCTCCCCAACTGTTCTGCCAAACTGACCTGACAGAACCTGCAATGCACTGAGAGTGGTTTTCTCTCGACAGTGTCTGAAGGCGACCAGACGCCCTTACCGGCGGAGCAGGGGAACCGTGAGGAAACAGACGCGTCCTTCAGACTCCCTGCAGTGAAGGACAGACGGAGACAGGGCTGAGCGCTGACAATCTGTTTTTAGCCTTAAAAATTCTCTCTCAGCATCTTTTGCTGTCTGAAATAGTTGTGATGAATGTTTCGTTTTAGAAAAGGTGAAAAACGAGACCACCTGATGTCACTGACACGATTGCCATTGAGCACTGCAAAGGTTTGTCTCCTTTTTTCTGGCACGAGCAAGAGCAAATAAGTGTTGTGGCCAAAGTCAGCCAGCCATTCAAACACCAGGATGTCCACTACACTGAGGACCTCACCTGGACCCTCAGTGCTCCACAGCTGAGGAAGAGGGTCCAACCGTGACCGTCCCTCCTTGGAAACTTCTACAACTGCACCGATGAGACCGTCTTCACCAGCTGCATCACTGTGCTGGTACGGCAGTACAACCGCTGTGGACCACCAAGGACAGGAATCAGTGTACAAGGAATCATGTTCATCAATGTGCTCACGAGAAAAATAAAAAACTTGTGATCTTGACTGTCAGAAACCAAAGACTGACTAAAGCTACGTTTTTCACAAGGTGGTGGAGATGTGAGAGACAGATCCACTGCAGCATCTTCGAGGAGCCTCTTGGTCCAGTGTTTTCTCAGTGCATCTGGACAGAAAGGCAGATTCACCTATTGAACAGTGATTGATGCATGATGGTGAAATATTATATTGTGTATCTTCCACGAGGAAGAACCGATTAAATCTTGGTGGTGATTCGCTCATCCACACGATCCAAAACTCAATTAGATCTTTATTTTTGGGGCATGTTATGATGGTGCGCGGTCTGCATTTTATGTTGACAAACACCTTTGTTTTCTGCACATATTTTGAAATGGAACGTGTAAGTGAAGACTAAATTCTGCCTTAAATTGAATTAAAGTTCAATACTTTAAAGCTTCTTGGTTCATTTTAATGTGTAAAACAAAAAGGGGTCTCATGCCCTAATGCATTCCATCACAAACCATTGGCTATAAACACAGACCACTGTAGATTTTGCATCCATCATCACCAAATATGCTGGTGACCTATATCAGGTTGTCATGGTGACATCTTGTTTACAGACATTTTCAGCACAATATGAACATTGCTCATTTGCATTTGGGACACAGACTGGGTTGCAGACACTTTTCGTGAGAGCGAGTTCAGAAAGCTAATTGTTGGCATCTACTGAAAAAGATGAACATCAACAGCGAGGATCATCAAGGACACAACAGAACACAGCGTGAAGACAGCAAGCCAGCATCGAATGCCGAGGATCACTGATTTGGCCGCCGAGGGACGCCAGCGCCCCTGCCGGTAGCAAATAACACTCTGTTGAATTTGGATGAATCAGATTTATAGGGTGAACTTTAGAGTGCGGATGTGTTTTTCTGTACATACTATGTGTTTAAAACTCCAGAAAGTCTGGATGAAATGGATGAAAAGAGTTTGAACTTGAACACTTGCGTTATGTTATTTTGTAACTGTTGGTTTGCACAATTTGTAAATATTCAGAGAGCAAAAAAAAGAGAAGTGTAATTTTTCACTCTACAAATGTATAAAAATAAGGGTTATTTACTTTTACACAAAAATATGACACCTGGTCTTTATTTTGATCACAACAGTTATGATAATGCATGTATATGGTGAGGACAATAGATGTACACTTGTGAACAAAGTTGCAGGTTAAAGTAACCAACTCCACAGTAGCCACTCAAATGAAAAATAGCTGTCACTATATTTGTCCTTTTAAACACCCAAACATCAAATGAAATGTATCATCTAATAAGAAGTATTTTACCCACAGAGCTTGTCTCTTTTAGTAGATAAAACACCAACTGAAATAAAACAGTTGCAGGAAGGTATTTGTGTCTGACAACAAAAACAATTACAAAACAGTTATTGTCTTTGTTTTATTGAATGTTCCACAATACCATGTAGAAAATACAGATTTTTAGAACAAAGAATCTTCATTTACTGTAGTAAAAATGTAGTTTCTTCTATCAACAGAGCGTGAGCGCTGCTTGTCAGTGAGAAGAGATTCTGTGTTTCCTTGCTGATAGACAAAAACGATATTCAGCAATAACACTTTTACGTTCTTTTATTTCTTGTTTCACAGGTTGCCTGCTGATGGAGGGCGACGTCTGGCTGGGCCACGAGGATGTCGTCAGGAGCCCGGAGCGTGATGGAGGCGTCGATTGAGATGCCAGTGGAGACGTCTCTCCACTCTCTGGAGTTTCTTCTTCTTCTTTCCAGTATTCTAGTAGTTGGGAGGAGAGCTCCAGTGAGACAACTGTTTCAACTCCTTGGTCTTCTTTGTGTTTCTCCTCAGACGACTCCTCTCTGGAGGCGGAGGTGGAGGAGGAGGACCCGCGCCCTTGGTCTCCTTGGGACCAGCTGCTTTTTCCGGCTGAGTTCTGGGAGGACTGGCACTGTCCTCCATCCCCCCGACCGGCCGCCAGCTCGTCATCAAAGAGGCAGCGTGACGGGAGCCATGAACCCAAGTCGACGACAAGGAGGCCTCATCTTCAGACCCCAGGTACTCTTCTCTGTCCACTGTGTGCTATGATTCTCCTCAGGTTTCGTCTTCTGGTGAAGATTCGGAGGAGGAGGAGGCAGAGGAGGAGGAGTTGTTTGTAGACCTCAACCGGGAAGTCAGGGATCTCTTCTTGCGGCTGATGAATGCTGCTCGTTGCTCTCAGTGCACTGGAGGAGGAGGCGGGTAAGTCAAAGAGGTTGAAGTGGGATTTGGTGACCATCTAGATTTCACTTCCATCCCTCACCTAAAGGTAAGTGAAAGTTGAATAATCATAACTTTTGTCTCGGATTCGGGTCATTACAAACTGGTAAGTCACATCCTCACAAACATTTTCTCCATGGCAAAATTCAGTTTTCCGCACTCTTGTTTTATTTCTCTTTTAGGTTTTCCATCGCAACAGGGAGGACACCAAGACACACCTCCTCCAGAGCAGATCAGAAGGAAAAACATTCAGCTAAGTCACAGCTACACAACCAATGACTGTAAAATATTCATACACAGAAAAATACTGTTGTTACATTAGTTTGTCGTTCATCACCTTTGGGCAGGGCAGCTCAGGGTAATATGGCGCCACAGACGAGTCACAGACTCTGCGGCTGAGATGACGCAGTGGGCGCAGGTATAGCGCCGCAACCCAACGCTTGAAAATCTGTCATCGTGAGACGTTGCAGGTGAACAACACAAATCACCAACGCCATGAGGCAGAGCAGGCGCAGGCATTATCTGAATGACAAGACTTTCCCTCACCTGAATAGGGAGGGACAGTGTGTGAGGGACCTTAACCTCCCCCTGATAGCATGACATGGAAATAGAAGAAGGAAAATTTGATATCATCCATTATAGTCACCAAATTATCACCATATTTACAAAATAATCCAGCTTTCCTCCTTTCAAATGTCCTGTGAGCTGTCTGCACTTTCCTTCACCCTACATTAGGATGCAGATGTTTCAAACTACAGAATTCCCGTGGAAAACAGTTGCGAGTCACTCTCGAGACTTGATTGGAACTTTTACTGCACATCCTGGTATATAACTGCGATAATAAGATTAAGTTAAACATAAACGCTAATCGTTATCGTAGAAAACTTCCCTGCGTTTCACCGTAATACTGAGACACATCCCAAGTTCAGGCCCAAGTGTTCTCTGCACTGTGTGGGCTCAATTTGCCTCAGTTTATATCGAATCTGAGATCCTACAGAATTCTCACTGTAGCGGAATTTATGACTGCTTGTTGCCGAGATGGGGAGCATACAAGGTAACAAGAGAATCATCTATGTGTGAAAACATGCCACTGCTCATGAACAGAGACGGTGCTGCCTCCTCACATCTGCTGACAACTCTGGGAGCTGATGACAGGCCCAACAGAAGAGCCCTGAAAGGCCAACCTGAGAAACGTTCTGTGTGGGATAAATGGCGACATGGAAGAACCGGGTTACTTTGCTTGACATGGCTTGTTGGCAGAACTGATGTTTTTCAACTCAGGACGGTGCTCACAGATGGCTGGATGACTTGTGTTAACGCCTAGTCAGCAGGTGTGATGCGATGCAGTTGTCAACGACACCAGTGGGCGAATGCAGTGTAGCCAGATAAAAGCCCGCCTCGGCACATTAGCCTAAAGTTTTGCTGTCAGCTACTTCGATAACCTAATACTGGGTAGCTGTAATGAGCAGTTCACCATAACACGGACACTGCCCAGAAGTGTCGTGTGTAAGTACTGACTCAGCCAATCCCAAGCCAACCTGGAACCACACTCGGCGACGCAAGTCCTTTGCGGTTTGCCTTTGGACCATTTAGGGCATGACCAGGTGAGCACGGCCTGTCTAGCCTAGGGAGCTTCCTTTGGTTCCTCAAGAAAAAGGCCAGAATGATTCGAGAGGGACTGGTTGGCTTTGTCAAGATGAGGGGGCGGGACCTGAGCGCAGCTCCACCTGTCTGCCACTGACAGACATGGTGTCTTTGGAGCTTCTGCAGTGAGTCACGCTGAGGCGATTCCCACAGTGAAGCACCGAACAGAGTTAGTTCAACATCCAGCAACTTTCCCTCTGCTGCAGTAAGAAGCACAGACTGAGTCTTCTGACTCTTGAAGCTGAAACTATCATGTCTTGCTGTAGCCCCTTGACCCACATGCAAAGACAACTCTCAGGAGACCACAGAGATGGTGAAAGTGTGATGGGTGATGAACTGGGTGGAGTGCGTACCAGGATAAGCCAGACCAGGACTGCGAGCTACTGGATTGATCCGCCAGGGAGAGCAGAGTGGAATCAGAACTACGGAGCTGGCTGAGGCTGTGCTGAGGAGTCACCAGGGTGGGCAGGTTGAGCAGGGTAATCTTGAGAGTGAGGAATTGAAGGAACAATACCAGGTTAGAACATGGAAATTAGGAGGCGATGGGGAAACTCGGAGCTTCCAGAAACAATAAGTTGCACAAGTGGGGAGACTAAGACCACCACAAAGTTCAATTCAATTCAATTCAATTCAATTCAATTCAATTCAATTCAATTCAATTCAATTCAATTCAATTCAATTCAATT
>JASSRZ010015948.1:0-10655 GCA_032164315.1 Malacoctenus gilli | reverse complement strand
ACGGGCCACCTGGGCCCTGTCATGTGTCTGACTGTGGATCAGTCCGTAAACAACCAAGACCTCGTCATCACCGGCTCGAAGGACCATTACATCAAGGTAGTGCCAAAATGAGTCATTTCGTCATGCGAAACCGGCGCTCTCGCGACAAAGTCTTTCCAACTCGAGCCGCTCTCCCTTTTTTCCCCGCAGCTGTTCGACGTGACCGAGGCCTCGCTGGGGAGCATCGGCCCCACGCACAACTTTGAGCCGCCGCATTACGACGGCATCGAGTCGCTGGTGATCCAGGGCGACTTTTTCTTCAGCGGCTCCCGGGACAACGGCATCAAGAAGTGGGACCTGGACCGCAAAGATCTCCTGCAGGTATTGGACGAGCGGCGGCGAACCGGTGCGGCTGGAAAGCAGCGGTCCTAAAGCAAAAGTGTGTCGCTGAACTCTTGCTGCGTGCTTGTGATCCATCAGCAAGTGCCCAACGCGCACCGCGACTGGGTCTGCGCCCTGGGGGTGGTCCCCGGCTCGCCGGCCCTGCTGAGCGGCTGCAGAGGAGGGGTGCTCAAGCTGTGGCACACCGACTCGCTGGGGACCCTCGGGGAGCTCAAGGGGCACGAGAGCCCCATCAACAGCATCTCCGCCAACAGCAGCCACCTGTTCACTGCCTCCGAGTGAGTCTCACACACGAACACGTTGGCGTTGAGTCGTTTCCTGTTTCCTGAATCGAACTGATTGATTGATTTTGGTGTTTCTTTAGGGACATTAATGTCCACTGACAGGAGAACTGCTCTCCACTGCAGATCTGACACCAATTAGATGACTTGTATGTCACAGATTGACCTATAAAGTGTTTCTCTTTACCTCTTTAAAAACAGACAGGTTGCTTAATTGACACACTACCAATGAAAAGTAAATAGTCTCCTCAATAAGCGTAACTCTTGCATTTCTGTCTCATCTGAATGGCTCTCACTTTAGAGTGTCGCTTTGAGACATTAACTGCGCTTACAGCATCCTGAGTCAGTCTTACATCAGTTAGTTGGGGGGAAGGTGCTTTATGGTCTGAAGGTGTCTCGAAAGAAACAGGTTTATGAACTGATGACACGGAGAGAAAGCAGCGACCCAACAGCAGAGAGAAAGTGCGACTATGCAGACGTCAGCAGGCCAGGGAAAAAAAACAAGCCTGTGTCTACATCAGGCTGCTAATCCATCCCAAGTCCTGTGCACACAGCATGGAAGCTAATGCTAATGTCATTGACAACCAAACACCGCTCATGCTGCTGTTTCAAGGACTGAATTAGTTTAGGATTAATGACATGGACTTGGTGCAGTAAACTGGAGTTTAGTGAAATAGTCACCAACACATTTTCACACACACACTTACCAGCAAATTTCCCGCTAAGCGCACAAACGAATCAATGCATTAATTGATATCTGATATCAGACCGAATGTAATCTATTTAATTAGACCAACAGTGTGTTTTTCTGTACCGTTTTTTAATGTAACTCAGTGAGTGACAGGTGTCCAGCCAATGGTACGATAAACGTACCAGCTACCTTTTCATGCCGGCTGCGCGTTCAGACCAAACCAATGGATCCCGAGTCCAGGCCTGCTCACAGCTCTTTTTCCTCACTGGGACGCTCGAGTCGATGCGAACGAGCAACCTTTCCGATCTGACGGGGAAGCTGCCGATCGCACGCAAAACCCACATCCCCGGGTCAACCGGGCGGCTGAGGTCAAGCCGGGCCGACAAGACGCGCCTCCAACCGGAGTTTGCTGCGAGCAGGCAGCGACTCCTCTCCCGCCGACTGTGTCTCACGAATCAATTTACAAGCAGTTATTTGTAAGTGTGGCACCGATGACATTTGCAGCCTGCACTCAGGCATCGAGACGTGTTGTAAAACAGCCCCTGATGCAGACAGGAAACATTGTTTCACTGAATGCAGAGACCCAGTTGACCTTTACGTGTGCAATCAGCAACTCGCTGATATGGAATGCAGCTGAATACTAATGAAAAATAATAAAAATAAAAGGTCCAACGAGGAGAAGTTTGTTTGGATGTTGAGACTTCTCGTGTTTCTCTTCTTCAGCGATCGGACGGTGAAGATCTGGCGAGCCCGCGGCGGACTGGACAGCACCTTCGAGGCGGTTGACAATGCGGACGAGGTGGCCAGTAACTAAAACGCGGCCCCCTCCCCCCCCCCTCCTCCCCCCTTTCTGGTTTCGGCTTTGGAACGGCATCCCGTGATGCTGCTCGCGCTGCACTTTGACCCCCTTTTCGGACTCCTCCGGCCTGACGCTGACTCACGAGACCTTTTCGCCGCTGCGCCATCGGACAGCACGAGTCACCACATTTCACCGGCCGAAGGAGTCGCCCCGTCTTCACGTTTGGACTCCGCGCTCGAAGAGTCCCGCGAATCCCGATTCAACGACTGATGTTAAAGACTTTTTGCACTGTAGACGAATCACCGCCATTGAGTCCAGAATCATGATAGAAACCTCATGAGATGTTACACAGTACAATAAACTCACCGTAGAGAATTTTGTAGCAGCAGCAGTGTGTACGACACGAGCACTTCTCGGTGTGTTTCGCCATATTCATGTTAATGTCGAAGGAGAAGAAGGTGGTGGAGCTGATGGGTTGGAGGCGGGACTTCACAACCCACCTCTCCAGTCCGCAGGAACCACAAGCCAACGCCTCTTTGCGCCTCTTTCCCAAAGTAACACGAGTGGGCTTTTCCTCCCCTTCTTCCTCGCGTGAGGAAGACGAATCACTGAACCCCCCCCCCGCGTCTCCCCGCTCCCGCTTCTCGCGATCAGCGACCAAAAATCGCCGAGCACGCGCGGCGTCGACGCTTAGATGTTTGAGGAAAGTATCCCGTCGCTTTTCCCGATCGGTTCTACTCGGCTCTCCTGCCGTCGCCTTCGAAAGCTCACCGGTTTAAAGCTGATAGCGCCGTCGTCGAGCTTGTTGTCAAGCCAAAGTGTGCGGATGAAAAGCCGTGGGCAAGCCTCCATCTCCGCTGCATCGCTCCATCGCTCCGTCTAGACACATGAAAAAGGTACAAAGCCTCATCGCTGAGCTTCAAAGAGGACTCGGTCTGTTTCAGCCTGCCGCGTTCCCCATTAGGTGTGCGCAGTGGCTCTGATGTTCAGCTGCAGAAAACGCCGTCAACAGCCGCATGTTCACAGTTTATACGATCCACAGCTACAAAGGCCTTCGGGTTTGATCAGCGCCGCTCCTTTCCACCCGCATCATTCTAAACGTCCACGTCCAGCAGCCGTCTGGATCCCACCTCATGCCGACTGCGTCCTGCACGTTTATCTGGGAGATCTTGCAGCATCTTTTGAAGCGTGGAAGCTGCAAATTCCCCAACAGGTGGTTCTTAATGGGTGTATCTTCGTCCCTCAGATGTATTCCTCGTCTGTAGACGCACAAAAGCTCACAAAAACGTACGTACCACAGTCAGTAACAGCAGGAAACACAAGCTTCGTTAGCATTAGCTTTGTCCCAGGTTCTCTGATGTCGGCGTTGTCCGGTGGTCCAACTCGAACGAGGAAATGTTTATGTAACCAGGTCACGACAACCTCAAGAAGCTCGTTGTAACGCTCTTTAAATGTGTTGCTGTGCTGACTTTATGTGCAGTCAGCGTGTGTTTGGAGCCACTGTTCACGTGAGATCAAGCGGCGCCGCTCGGCGTGTCACCTGCTCGCCGTTTCGCACGCTCGGGACAAGTTGCGCGCCTGCTGATTCCTTTTTTTTTTTTAAATCTCTTGAGCACTTGTATAAAGAAGTCGACTCACCGCGTCTTTGAGAACCACTCGATTCCTCGGTAAATGTGAGCCGGCTCCGCGCCCGGCTGGATCTCCTCCACGTGTCGTCCATGTTTTCATCGTGTGTGAAATTGAAAAAAAAAAATACACGTACCTTTCACTTACTCGCACCAAGTTCTCGCCGCTCACTCGATATCCCACTACTGAGTCGTCGTCTAACTCCCGTGCTGCTAACGCTCACCGTCTTTAACCTTGTGAGAGGGCTTGTCGCCGTGGACTCCGGGTGACGTCCACTCGTACTGTAGCCGTGCGTTTTTTTTTGTATATATATATACGTAATAGTATCTCTTTTTCCCGGGGGGGGGGTTGTCAGTAGAGAGAAGCGGGGGTTTTTCGGTTCTGGGCCCCACGTTAGTCGCCTTGATCCCGCCAACCAACGTCTCTTGCTCCCCCCCTTTGCCCCCCCCCCCCCTTGTAGAGGGGGCTCGCTGGAAAGGCTCCCGCCGATGTGTCCGTTGCGTTCCATATTGAATGTTGGCCGCTATAGGCGCCGCGCAGACACATATCTACTGTATGTAAACGGATGTAGTGTTCGAAGAAAAAACCAACAATCTGACTGAATGTTAGTGTGTGGGACCACCCATCGGAACGCGTCAGGAGGTCTGACCGACGGGGGCTCCACCTGGTGGCGGGGGGCAGCTCGGCCCGTCATGTTCAGTGGCCTGGGGTTAGGTTTAGTTTAGTCTTTTTTTCTTCTTTGTTTTGTTATGCTCCTCCTGATCTATAAATCCTGGGCGCCTTGCCCCCCCTCCCACACACACCTCCCCCCCTCACACCCCACCCCCCTCTCCGGAGTATTAGAAGCCATTTGTCAATGGCGGACTCTGTAGCGATTCTAATGTCAGATGCCTGGTGAGAATAAATGCCATCTGTCAAAAACGAGGCTGCTCCGTGTGGCTTTCTTGGCGGTCTCAGACTCTCGGCTGTTTACGCACCCAATGGCTGATTCTGGATTAAGTGACACGTTGACTCTCCCCCTGCTAAAATACTTCCGATGTCTTCACAGGTCCTGAAAAGTCCTGAAAGGAGCTGTAGACCTTCAAGGGCTCCAGTTGGATTCAGGACGACGACCAGTCCGGAATACTCGTTCAAAATGACCCAACCGGTTTTGAAAACTGACACAAAACAGCGATAAACCAGTTAGAAATGGCCTGTAAACGCCTCTTCCTCAAACCAGTCAGACTCTCTCATCCCAACCGGCCAGCTGTGTGTGTTCGACTCTGACCTAACCCCAGTTAGAGATCTAAGTACAGCCAAGGCTAAAGGACAACCAGAAGTCTTCGATGTCCCGTCTTAAAAAAGTGACACTGAACTACTCAGAAAGTGCTGATCGTACGCTTAAGACGAAAACAAACGAGTCAGAAACCAGCTTGAATCGTTGGAAAACGGTTTAATCGGCCAAGAAACGGTCTGAAAATAGGCCTTTGGTTCTGATTTGTCGTGACCAGGATGTTAAATCCATATTCTTAGCATCATATCTTATGAATATGCTCTCAAAAGCGCTCCCTGCTCCAGCGCAGCTGCTCTCAACGAGTGTGATGTCATCAGGCTCCGCTGCAGCCTGCTAACGAGCCTCGTTGGATTCAGGTGTGTCTGAGCAGGCGGTCGTCCCCGCCCCCCCCGCAGGTGAGCCGACCCTCAGCCAAACGGCCCCCCGCGCGCCTTCCCACGTCTGAGGTGGTGAGAACTGGGCACAGGGTGGCGGCAGCAGCAGCAGCACCCAGAGGACAGAGAGGGGGGGGGGGGGGGCTGTCTCCGTCCACAGACACTCTCCGACATTTCACCTCCAATCAAGATGGACCAACCGGGAGGCCTGAAGGTGACGGTAAATCACAGTTCAGTCTGCACCACCTGATGTAGCATTGGGCAGTCTGCTTCATGTTAACTCAGTGCAGCCGGCTGCTGAATCGAGCGCTGTTTATTTCCTGCTGCTTTTCCATATCGATGAGCTGTTTGACATCGGAAACGGTCGACAGAACCTGGATGTTCGAGGTGTCGGTTTTCCCACGCATGTTTTTGTGATGGGACACAAAAAGTGACACTAACGACCTTGTCAGAGCTTCAGCTGCCGTCTTCCTATTGGTCTGATTGTGAGCGGACACTGACGTTCGGATCACGTCAATGTCCGACCGTCAGACACCCGCGTCTGCCCTCAGCACAGCAGTGATTTACTAACGCAGTTAGAGAGATGTTTTGACTCGCTGACTGAACAGCTGGGAGCTGCGGAGCTGCTGTCTCCTCTGCAGTGTTTATACGGCAGGGGAAGGTGACCCAAAAATCTAAGTCTCTTTATCCTCGCAGTGAGAGCGCAGCGGGCAGTTTGGTCAGGCCGCGGGCGAAACCGGAGCCGGCGGCGAGGTCGCTCTCGCGCGGAAAACTTGGCTCCGGCGATTAACGAGCGACTCGGGAGGCCGTCGGGGTCCGCTGCCACGAATCCGCGGGGACTGTCTGACGTGTGGCGCCAATCACCGCCCTCCTGACGTGAGCGCCGCGGCACCGCCGACTCCTCGGACGACTTCAGGGAGAGTCTTTTTTTCCCTTTTTTTTCTTTTCCCACTCCCAGTTTCGAATCACTCGCACAGGCACTCCGTCAGGTTTAACAAAGCAATCCCAGAGCTCGCTCCCAGCGGCGCTCCTCCCGTCAGCAACACGCCGCCGGCTGGTGATCGGAGGCGATTAATCCTCATTTAAAAACAGCACGAGCAGGCGTTTTCGCGAGATGCAGTGGTGCGCAAAACTTGCCTTCCACGGCGCCGCTGGAGATTCCCCGGTCCTTGATGGGGAGATTCTACAACACTGTTTTACTCGGCGACATCAAACCCGGTGACTGCTACTAAAGATCCATCAACATGCTGTTTGTTTTTGGGTCTAACAGTCGTGCCAGACATCACGATCTCCTACATGCGGAGCTGAGAAGCCGGAATCTCCCACTTGGGAGAAATGAGGGGTTTCCAAACTTGTTTATTTGCCAAAATTTATGCAATCTGAAAGTTCTTTGCTCTGTTTGAGAGGGATAAAAGTCAGGGGGGGGGTGAACGGATTTCCGAGGAAGTTTTTTGCTCGGACTTCATTCCCTGCAGCAGTGGAGGAGGAGACCAACCAGCCCTCCAACATGAACGTTGCATAAATCTGCCCCCCCCCCCCACTTCCAGAAGAGCAGTTTACAATAGTGGGAATTTAAGAAACCCGACTCTGATCTCGTGTTGGAGTTCGATTAAAAGTCGGCAGCCGACCTCGTAAAGTTTTTGGAGATGATTTGCGGAGGCGGTGCGAGAGGGGCGATAAAACACTTCCCGGGTAATTCGGCCCATCAGTCAGGACGCTGCTCCAAGGCGTCGGACAGAGCAGCCGCCCTAAATCACTCGCCTCGTCCTTATTACGACTGATGGAGCTGGCCACTACCGCGGCATCCCTCCCTCAGCGACTGTAGAAAACTAATATCGCGCGCGGACTGGAGAAGAGGGCCCCGCGATGAGTTAGGACCATCATCTACGCCCATCAACCGCCATATTAAACTCGGCGCTCTAATTATGCGAGGGGTCCCCCTTCGGGCCTCTAAATCAGCTCTGCCTCATCAGGCCTCCACTTCGCTTGACCTCCGAAGGTGTTCGGCAAGATCTGGCAATCGGCACGGCAGCGGTCTTTAAAGGCCCCGTGACCGATGCTGTGACCCGAGGCGACCCAACCGGACCCCGCGGTCACGTTTCTTGACCCCACTCCGTGCCGTGGGCAACGCTGCATAAGCGGAGCTCCTGCGTTCAGTCCAACAAGCTGGCGGGGGCCATGTGCGCTCCAGCCATTGACACAGAAAAGTACCTTAATCGACACATGCTTCGTTCTCCGACTGGGAACAGCCGGGATCTGTTAGGAATTGCAGTCTGTGAAGCGTTCACAAGAAAATCTCTGGACGCACAGCAACCACAGATCTGTGGTACCACGACTCTCCATCCAGGGACACAAAGTTAAGCTGCTGACAGTCTCTAATATTGTGAGACGTACCTTTATACCAATATTACCTCTTCTCTCGCTCCCTCCCCCTGCTGCTGTGACCTTAGCATTAAAAATCATTGTTATCATGCGTCGATGATTGTCTACTTCCTCCTCATCCATAACGCAGTGTTCTCCTCGGCGACGCCAGTCTGCAAACGCCGCCGTCGGATGTGCGAAGCTGTGACTTCTCTCGGTTGCCGGGGGCTTTCTCTGTTCCTGCCGGCTGACGCAAGTCAGCAGGTGCTTTCATTTTGGGGGATGTTTCTGCATCCCGGCGCTCTGTTTGCACCTCAACTGGATCAAAAAGTCTCAGGCGAGCGGGGAGAAAGCGTGCGGCGACTCTCGCCGTCCGTCCACTTGCTCCAAACGAGTCCGTCTGCTTTCCAGCCATGTTCGCGGCTTTACTGTAGATGTCTGCGTGGGGGGTCCATCGCCATGACAACTCCTCAATGAGCTGATAAGTACGGTCAATTTCGGTCTCCCAGAGGACCGCCGAGAGAGTCTCTCTCTCTCTCTCTCGCTCTCCTATTTTTGACACAGGACCAGTCGATGAGCCCCCCTCCGTATTCCCGCCGTGCGTCGCAGCATCACACCTCCACAGAGGACGGCGCAGGCTCCTCACAGGCTTGCCCCCCCCCTTTTTTTTTTTTGGCCTTCGGAGTAATAATAGTAGTTTTACCTCTTGGCCCTCGACGTGTGATGGGGAGCTATGAACACTGATGCAATTGCGTCTGATTTTTTACGGGCTCTGCTCCCGAGGACTCTGACAGCGCGAGGGCTCGACACATTTTTGCTGCAGCAAAAAATAGGTCTTAGCCGCAGTTATGAGTCCCCTGTGTTTGCTGCCCCCCCCCACACACACACAAACACACACACAAAACACACGCAGCTTTTTTCATGTGGGAAATCAAACAGGTGTTCGACCTGCTGAGTGGATTCTGCGTCTTCAGACTAATTGAAGCTGACGCGCACGTTCCCATTTTTAGCCTTTTTGCTTCATGCGAAGGGGTGTGTGTGTGTGTGTGTGTGTGTGTGTGTGGGGGGGGGGGTTAATGGGGTTTGTTTTGCTCAGGTGGTCCAGTCATTCTTGCGCTGACCACTGGACTATGATATCTGCTCCCAGGCCTCATTGGTAAAACTGGTCACCTGGTGAAAGGGAGCGGCCTCGCTCAACGCGGACTCCCCCCCCCGCCCCCTTCCTCCCCGTCCGAGGCACACAGAGAATAATAATGGGCGCGTGTCCTGATTAATCCCTAATTACTTCTGCTTTGTGCCGGGCCTGATTACCTTCCAGCCGTTTGTGGTCTCACTCCGAGGGGCGTTTAATCATCCCAAAGTCGGAGCCTCCTCTCTGACTTATTGCAGCATTTAAGTCGCACTGTTACTTCCATTACTTTTCCACTGTGCTTCCAAACACGGAGAATTACATTTGGGCCCCACCCGCTGGGGAAACACAGCCCACCTCCAGCCCTCCCCCGGCGAACAATCCCGAATATTAAGCCAGAAGGCCTGCTGAATCCCCCCCCCCCGCCCCCCAGCCCTCCACTCCTGAATTCAAAGCATGGCGGCGAGGAATTAACTTCTTTTTGGGGGGATTTCAATCCATACAAATGGCAATTAAATAAGGAAGTGGCCCGTTTCAAAGGAGAATAGTCCAACAGCTGCGGGGATGAGAGATTGTTTAAATACAATGACGCAGCCTCTCCAACCTTCGTGCCGCGACTCGACTGTCCTGTTCGTTAAATGGAGAGACCGAGGGAGGGGGGGGGGGGGGGTCGTCGTCGTAGGGGGACGCTGGGGCTCCCCTGGGAGCCCGAATGTCTTCCTCAAGTCGAAGCCAGAGTGGCTGCTCAACTTTTTGGAGGTAGAAATAGTTTCGCAAGGTTTTGAATATACCAGTGTCAACAGACAACACATAGTTTAGTCTCGACTGAGCGGACGCCGCGTTTAACTGCAGGTAAGTTTGTGTTTTTTAGGTCTGTTTATTCCAACGCTTCTTGTCCCTTGTGTTTCTGGGACCGTTCGCTCAGCCTGTGTTCTTTCTTCATCCCTCCATCTGGTTCCTTGTCTGTCTTTGTCTGCGTGTCTCATTCTGACCTCTGGGATGTCGTTGCTCTGCCCTCCAACTATCTCCGCCTGCTCTTTAACCTTGATTGCCTCCACCTGTGTCCGGTGAAGTCCCCCTGCCACATGTGGGCGTCTTAATTCCCAGACTGTGGCCCCCTCGTCACACTTCCTGCTGGGCTCCATGACGACACCAATCAGATTCAGGTGTGTGGGAACGCGTGACATCGCAGCAGTCCTTCAGAACCAGGAGTGTCCGCCTTCAATTTTAGAGCATCTTCCCCCCCCCCACTAACTAATGTACCAGCCGAGTTTGAGTGAATCAGCCACTGGACTGACCTGCAGAGAGCTGACAGCTCAGCCAGTGTGTCAGAGCCACAACGGAAGGCTTTGTGTACGTGATGGAGGCGGACTCACCGTCTGCATGTTCAGGTTAACAATCAGTGAGCGACTCTGAGACTTTAAAGCAGCAGCGGCAGCAGCAGCATCACTTTTCACTGATGATGTCTGGTAAACCTTTGATTCTGCAGGGTAAAAAAAAAACTGGGATAAATATAAAATGAGTTTTACAAAATATAAAATGAGGTTTACAAGAACCATCGCAAGCTACAACCACTGAACCTAAAACTCGACCCTTGTTTGAACACCTAAACCGTAAACGCACCATCGTGAGTAATTTGTGCTTCTATATTCGCTGATCTCTATGTCCCTCTGTGTGTGTGTGTGTGTGTGTGTGTGTGTGTGTGTGTGTGTGTGTGTGTGTGTGTGTGTGTGTGTGTGT
>JASSRZ010015941.1:2635-17939 GCA_032164315.1 Malacoctenus gilli | reverse complement strand
TTTCCATGTTTACTGTTGCAAATGTACTTTACGAGAGGATCCTGCATGGATACAGGAGTACCAATGAAAAAAAAAAAGAAAGAGCAGTACATTGTTGTGCACGGGCTTCAAAGTTCCGAGCGTAACCATTTCCAAATGTTTGCCACGTTTTTTTTCATGAGGTCATCATCATTGCAAACCAATCCTCCCCTCCGCTCTTCTCCACAACTTGTTCCGTTCAAACAAAGCATCGACCAAATTGCTCTCACGGCTGACCAAAGACTAGAAATGTGGTAAACATCTCAGCTGAAATCATGCAATCGCTCATGTTCAGGAAAGAAATTCTCTCCAGACTCAGTTGAGGGGGGGGGGGGGGGGCACCGGTTGTTTCGTATCCTCGGCAATAAGCCGGTCACGACGGATCCACAACTCAGCGTTGGTGAACGATCCTGGAGGAGGAGGAGGAGGGGGGGGGGTATTCCTTGGTTCCCCTGGACGCTTCTCAAGCCAAATGAAATAGTCTCACTCGCACCCTGGAACTGCAGCACCGTGTGTGGGCCCAAATAATCACAGCCCTAAAGAACCTTAATCTGCTAGGTCGCAGCGCTGCATCATTCGACACGTGTCCCTTCAGAGGTGGCCCAGGCGCCTCCAGCTGACACCTTTCATTAGGGCAGTCGTTCAACCCCGCTGCAGCCTGCACAGCATCATCACGCTCGCTTTTTCCAAGCACTGACACTGTCATGTCGTGCGTGTGGAGTCAAAGCCTCACGAACCATGAGATTTGCCTTTAAAATAGAAGAAAAATGTCATCGCAACACTTCTACCTGCTGCTGTTTGTATAAATGCATTTTCTATGTTTTCATTTTATGTGGAAAATACTCAAAATGTCCTTATTATTTGGTCAGCAGACATTGCAGTGAATGCAAACGGCTCCTGGCTTTTATACCTTCCCCGAAGGACTTACCGACCCTTCACACTGAACCTGGAGTCCACTAATAGGCCGCCAGTGATCATCAATCTCCATCAGCAAGATGGATTGGCTCGCGTCACTTGCCCAGAGAGCCCCTTGACGCGCACTCTAAAAGGGTCTATTAGGAGTTTGTTTAGCCACTGTGCAGGACTGAAGGAACCACAGTGGGGATAGTGACACTGGAAGTGACTGAACTCTCACTTTCCTGCTACAGTTCGGATCCTTTTACAGCGACAAAACATTTTTCACCCCACACAAGCGCGCGCTTTCAGCCCTGACACCCCGTGCGACGAAGACAAACCGACGCGCTCGGCCGAAAACACTGCGTCCGCTCATGAGGCGCGGCGACCGCCGCAGGCAGGCAAGTCCGCTAATCTCCTGACGACGTGAATGTGGCCTTTCTCTGGACCTCCTTCCCCGCGTCTCTCCCATCTGAACCATCAGCCGTGTTTTGACACCTAATAGTGCTCGACCTTTACCCCCCCCCCCCCGTACAGAGCCCGGTGTCCGAGTGTTTAGTCTGAGGCAGATTAGGAGGTAGAGACAAGGAGAGGCCGCTGCTGTTTCCACACAGACGGGCTTTATACCTGAGAGCCAGTGATTAGAGGCATAATCTGCTGCTATGGTGGTCCCCGGGGGGAAAGACACGCATGCAAACCCTCACACGCACCGTGGCATCAATAATCCAGGCGGAGGATATTTTTAAAAAGGTTACTGGTGAAACAAGAAAGAGTCAAAGGCAACAGGTCAGATTTGCAGCTGATCTTTTAAGACGTTTTAAAGTAAAAGACAATTTTGAAGATGGTCCAACTGGATTCATTGAATGGGGAAAAAAATGGAGTTGGAAGATTAAATCACACCTCGATTTTCTGACAATGCCTTGAAAAACAATCATCGTCAAGTGCAAAAGCATGAAGCAATCTGCTGTCTTGAACATTACTCAAGTCTTTACTTTTGTCTATGGACACTGTATTCAGGCTATAAGCTGCTTTGTGGTGGTGCCAACCTCACTTTTCAGTCACTGGGTTTATGTCAACATGGCATCTATAGGTGAAATCTTCAGATTTATGTGTTATACACTGGTTGTTAAAAATCACAACTAAAATCCAAGATTTGCGAACTCATCGTGAGAATAAACGAGAGCCACAAAAGGACAGTTTAATGCCTTTCGACATTTGTGTTTAACAGCATTTGCAGTGTTACCATGCTGTAAACATGTCTTATCATGAAAACCAATGAGAGCATTGAAGGTAGATTCTTGTTTAGTCATGCAGGACAGTCAGTCTTTGTTGCTGGTCAAATATGAACCACAAATTTGGTGATTTTTTTTCCCCCCTCGAGGCCCGACTACCCAACACGTCTGCAGCGACAGGTCCTGACCCGCTCTGCCCAGAAACAGAAGGAGTGCGTACAGCAGCTCCTCTGGCCAGCAGTGTGCAAGGAGAAGAGAGAGGCATGCTGAGAATACTTTCCACATACTTGCGCCGGGCTGGGGGAAAAAAAAAACAAAAAACGGGGAGCTGATTGGGTAACAGAGTTATGTGCTTGGGAGAATTCTGCTTTCCAAGCTTCTAAAACGTACCCGGGGTCCACATTCACAACGAAGCAGCTTGGACACAATTAGGAAATCTGCGGTTTCACAGCTAATCAAAAACATCCGAGGGAGGCCGAGCGACTGCAGCCAGCGATGATTAAAGCAAAGTTTGGGCCCCGCTGCAGAGCAGATGCATGAAGGAAAGAAAACACAGCTACAAAAAAACCCCACTCTGCCTCTTTGTAAACAAAGAACCATTCATCTTATACATTTTCTGGCTTTTTTTGTATGCCAGCTTCACCTTTCTAATTAATGTTCACTGTTTAAGTTCATACACCACCAGTTGTGGGCAAAGTTCTGTAAACCCCTTGAAAATGATCATTTATGGCATTAGGCTTCTTAGTTACCCTCAAAAACTCGCTCACAAGCATTAGCCAAGCAGATTATAGGATTACGTGTGTCCTTTTAGTTCTTTAAAGGATTCACTAATTATAGCTGTAACGGCGGCGAAGAGTCGATGAAGGACGGCGTGACCAGGGTGGTCTTCCTCCCATCAGTCTCAGATGAGTGAAAACAAAATCAACACCCGCAACCAGCTGAAAAAAAGGTTTTAATGCCGGAGAGCGACGGTCCAAGTCAAACAGAGTGTGGCCCTGAATGCAGCGCTATTGACTAAAATGTCTATTAGAGACCGTTCGGGGAGTTTCGCCGTCAGATAGGGTGAAATCCCATTACGCTCTCTGAGGAAAGACAGACTCGAGTGGAGGTGTGGGTAAAAGTGAGGGAGTGGAAGTGTTTACACTCGAGGAGGAGATGAAACCAGCGCATGTCTGTCCGCCGGGAGCGGAGCCAGGCCCACTCAAGGTGAAGCCCCAACTGATTTCGACAGCTTCCAGCGGTTTGCCTTGAGCTGAGCTGCCTGACCAAACTCCTGCTCCGAGGGCGACCGCAAGCGCCGATTCCAGCTCAGGTTTTTGAGCGTCGCAGTATCTGGTTCCATTGCAACGTACACATGCGTTAAGAGTCCCTCGGAGGCTGGTTTTCCCACAGTACAGCTCATCATTTGATACTTCACACTGAAGATCTTCGTGGCTTTTTTTAGGTTTAGCCACAATGATGGAGCTCCGAGAGCAACGGCGGCAAAAGATGTAGATTGCCAACATAACTGTGAAATCAGGACAGGACCAGCCAAGACGCCCGTTACAGGCCTGTCAGTCTGCACACCACACTCTATTAACCAGGGGTGTGAAACATGTAGCCTGCAGGCCCAGAATCAGCTGCTACAATCAGGAGACACAGCCCGACACTGTGGTCCAAAACGAGGCCCGACTTGACTGCAAACTGCTTTTATTCCTGTCACATATTAAAAGGGAAAACTGAATCGTCATCATTGGTTTTTAACTCATATTACTACTGAGGAGTTTGGGCCATCTCTGCATTCTCAGCACACTTCTATCAGCAACATGTGGTGTCACCGGAGCAGACAATAATGACAGATAATGTGTGGGTGCCTTGTTTATACTGTCTGTCTCTATGTGATACAGTGATGACCTGCCCAGGGTGAACCCAAGGTCCTGACATCATTCGGGCTCCAGCTCCCACAACCAAAACTCGGATGAAGTAGGAAGAGAAAAGGTAACAACTTTCTCATACATGTGCATGATGTTTTTTTTCAGTTTCTCGTCATTATTTCTGTCCGAATTTGTGTATCTGTCAACGTTCACAAAAAATTGACTGAGTTGTTTGGACGTCTTCCTGAGTGCTGATTCTCCAGTAACACGCTTTTGCTTGACTTTAATTCGGAAACCTCAAACCTCCGAACACCTGCAACTTCCAATGACTTTCCCACCTCAATTAAAAGTAAAAATAGCGCACTTTGGACTTTCCCCGGGCATGTTTTTGGCACACGCCGGTGATTGAGCATTTCTTTCCACAGAGAAACGCAGCCTGACGCAAAGGAACATTAATGCCGAACAACAAGCAGGAGAAAGTAAAAAAAAAAATTTGGCGAGTCCCAAGCCCGGCAACGAAACCAATAAAACGGCCGATGCCGTAAAACGCTTAATAACCGAGTGGTGGGCGTGGGACTGACCATAAACCAGAGAGGGGAGAACCAGATCGACAGCTCGTCGTTCACAGCAGCCAGCTAAGCTCGGACAAATCTCAATCTTAGCCGGGTTTATTCGCTCGGTTTCGTGTAAGACTGACGAGAAGCGACTCCAAGTGTGACTCACCTCGGTTTTCTGAAGATGAGGCCGTACTGCTGGCAGGCCAGGCCCACGGTGGGGGTGTAGATGACGGGCATGAACCTCTCCACGTCGGACATGAGCACCCGGTAGAAGAGCTTCTCGTTGCGGTCCTGGAGCCCCATCAGGAACACGTATCTGGGAGCGACAGGGAAGCGCACCCGGGTTAATCCGAACCTTACCGCGGACCGATACCTGCTGGACCTGCTGATTGAAGTCAGATGTGAAACGCTGAGTGTTTGCGAGGGAGATGCACCCGGGAGATCCATGCAGCTGAGCGATCGTCCAGATGAGGACTGATTTAGAGGGATTAAATACTACAAAAACCAAGTCAGTGGGGAAAAAAAAACCCCAACACTGAACCACACAAAGCAGGAAAAAAGGGAGGAATACAAAGTTCCCCTCCTCTGCATGACAATCATCCATGAAGACAATTTTGCCTGTTTTCCAACGGACTGAAAAAAATACACAGAAAAACAAATCAGGAAGCCGACACAGGGTCTTTGTTCCAACGGGAGAACACCCGCAAACTGAAAGTTTGCATATGACCCAGATGAGGACGGCGCACGCCAGGAAGGGCTCTTTTCCTAATCAGAGAAGTTTCCACCCCGGCCAAAAGCACAAGGTGCCTCTTGTTGAAGGGATGAAAAGCGCGTTAGGACCATACGTTGCCATACGTTAGGACGCGGCAGCTGCCAAAACACAGTGCGGTGACAGACGCTCTCAGAGAGCGCTGCCTTCACACTCGTGGAACCAAATCACTGTCTGACACTTGTGATATATCAAATGTATAGTTTTCACGATGCAGGTGAAATCAATTTCATCCTTAACCCCAGTATTGGATTAGGATCTCATGTGTTTCTTTCCGCTTAACATTATCACGGAAAGCAGGTTCGCGGTGGTCGCGCGTCTGCCGCAGCTGTTGCCGAGATTTTCTCGTGAACACTGCACTGACTGCCTTTTTTTTTCGGTTTGAGACTCGCTGCGAGGAACAAGTGGTGTCATTTGGGGGTAAAATATCAGGGCAATTCAATCCCAAGCGACACAGCGCATGTTCAGAACAAACCAGGTGTTTGGGAGCCTTCACTTAGTCAGCAGCCCACGGCGAGGCCAGTGACCTGTCTGTCCACCTCAGCTACTTGAGGGATTCGTCTCCAGAGATGAGGATCATCTCACTTTGTGTGAAGATTGAAATATCTCCCAAAAAAACCCACAAAAACGTATCATTTTCCCACACTTATCTTTGCGATTACAGAAGGGAAAAAGTAAGTGAGAACAGATGATCGCATCAGTGTCACTTCCTCATCCGGGACCCTCACACAACATCTCTCACAGGCAGAGTGAAACTGTGGCGATATGGGAACTTCGAGACCGGTCAGGTTCCTCTTTAATAACGGAAAACAAAGGCAAGATATTGCAAAAATCTCGTCGAATGTGATGACAGCTGAAGTCAGGTCGGCCGCACGGATGAACATTCGTCCTCCTGATGGCTTCACTGTCAGTCAGCACGTTACACCTTAATAAAAAGACAACAGTGGGCTATTTTCTGATTCGCTACAGTCAAACAGGAAATATTTCTCTCTCCCGTCTCCACCGTAAAAGGCCCGAGCACCCCGTACACTCAGGAAACTGTGGTATTTACAGTACACATGGCTTTATAAAGCAGTATCCCTGCTGACTAACTGACAGCGGTCTCTCCTTTAAAGTCTTCCCAGTGGAGCAGCCAGAAACCTTCACTGCCTCTGATCTAATCTATGGTGGCATGACCGATCAACCAGCTCAGGCCGTGTGAAGTTCAGTTCAAGTCCCGCTTCTGCCCTCCAGCCGCCGCTTGGACGTGGAGGGCTCCCTTCAGTGCATCGTCTAAGCGCAGAATTTGTACTGGCAGGGGCTCTAAACATCCATTTCCTTTGTTGATGGCGCAGTCTCACTGGGCAACTCCAGTCACTCCATCATCTGGATTCATGAAAGCCGCTCACAACAAGTTAACATCAGGACAAATTCCACGGACATAAAAAAAAAAGTGGCGATCCAGAGAGCTCGTTAAAATAGAAACGAGGAGTCGCATCGGAGCGGAATTATGGACGATAAAAACAATAAACAGCGGCGTCTTGCTGCTGAATACCAAAGAAGGGATGTGAGTCGGGGAGCAGACTGTATGTAAACACAGCCGGTTTGAGCCGCGGCAGGCAAACAGCAGCGCTCGCGGCAAAGTACCGGAGCTGCGGCGCGCTGAAAATCCCCGGAGGCGGACTCGGCTCGACACGGACGGGGCATGGGAACGCCATCGGCGGGCTCGCGACGACTGTTTTTAGACGCCGACGATGTTGCGTTGCCATGGTGAAAAATGAGGCCAGTCGTAAGGGTGCCCCGGACGCCGACTCGCAGGCGAGGCTCGCTCATCCCTGACGTTCAGAGTGACGGCTGACGGAGCGGCGGACTGGGAGACGGAGCGAGAGGGCGAGCTGACCGACCAACAGCACCGAGCACAGCTCGGTGAGGATCGGTCGGAGCAGTAAACCAGATGACCGCTGCAGCTGATTAAAGGGTCCAGGCTGAACTTTCGGCATGTGGTAGATTCATTTTCATTATGTTAACAACTCGCAGTCTAATGAAGCATGGAGAACTGGAGTGAAGTGGAGCTGGTTGCTGTGGAGGTTATAATAACAAGAGAATGAGACGGGAGGGGGAGGGAAGCGGACGTTATGGAGATTTGTTGGGTGAAATCTATAGTGTTAATAGATGACACATGGATAATAGAGACCCAGGCAGGTCTCTGAAGGAGCTGGGGCTCCATTCAGGGGCGGCAGATTGGTCGAGGACGAGGTGAAGGGGTCAGAGTTCCTGGCAGCATCTGTGTGTGTGTGTGTGTGTGTGTCTGAGAGTCCAACCTGTCCAGGTCGTCTTTCTTCATGTCGTAGTTCTTGAGCACGCGGAGCAGCTGGACGTCCTGGCTGACGAAGCAGGGCGGCAGCAGGCCGTGGATCCCCAGCTGGAGGCGCTCCTCCATGGTGAAGGCCAGGCCCTGCACACACACACACACACAAGAACACCATCAGCGCGAGAGCAGAGACGGGGGTGAAACACTGACTATACGTCGTAAACGAGTTCACATGATTCGACGTGGTTGCGATGAGGGCGTCGTTTGAGCATTCACCGACAGGTGGCGTGGTGGAAAAGGCCCTGACGGTTAAAGGGGTCCTGGGTTATAAGCGTTCAGTCAAAGGTTTGCATGTTCCTCCTGAGCATCGTAGACGGTTTAGAAGAGGGATGAACACATGAAGGAAAAGTAATCAAGTGACTGATCAAACTTAGGTGCATATGTTAAAACTATATCAGTGCAAAGACGCTTTACTGACAGAAGTCAGTCATTTTGTCCAGCATGCATCTCAGGAATAAATTAAATCCACCACCATCATCCCCCAACATGAGCCAACTGTGTGGGGTCAAGTACTACGTGCGACACAGAAAAACTAATCAGACGCGTTTTCTATCTCGAGCTGGAAATGAACAGAGAGGAACTCATTCACTTCAGGCGCTCTGAAGGTGATGTGTGAGACCTGACTGCCAGGCAGGTCAGAATAACACAGTGTTGTGGAATTCCCTTAATGAAACACAGTGGAGGTGCGACACCAAAGAGGTCTCACACCTCCAGACTCGCAGACTTCAAGAAGAAAAAAAACCCTTGTTATTGTTAGTTTAAGATATCGCTTACTTCATTCAAACTCCTGGACGACTTCTGAAAGGAGGAGAAGTCAGGAGCTCTTAAGTTTGATGAATTACGTTCCGTAATTGAGGATCGAGGTGAAGATGTTTCGCGTTTCAGTTTGAACCAACCTCATATTGTCAAAACAGATCGGAACCGTCAACAAACATCAAACAAAGCGAGAACATGATTCAACAAACTTAATAACATTTCAGGCATTCCTGAGTGACGAGTGGTGGCGCGTCGCTCCTGCTCGCCGCTCTGTCGGGGTGTTTGCTCTCAGAGGGGGGGGGGGGCTCCCTGTCAGCTGACCCGTGTTCAGAGAGGCCGCCGCCGCCCCCTCCGCCGCCGCCGCCGCCTCACATTGTGCTGTGATGTCCGCTTGTCACCAGCGCACAACCTCAAAAAGCTCACGCACCACAAGGCCCGGACTAATAACAGGCCTCGGCTTTGACCTCTGCCTCGGCTTTCATCTCGCTGACCTCCGACCCCCTCGGAGCGGGACCACTGAGAGGCGAGCGCACGTGCGACGTCAAGGGCGCAACCCCGAGGTGTCTGACCTCCGACTGCCAGGTTTTTGGGTTTTTTTTCTCAAGAGGAGACAATGATCTCTCACAGGAGGGATGGAGGTCCACGGAGGGACGCCGGAACGACGGAAAACGAGCGATACTCGTCCCCTGAAGCACCCGGAGGGAGCATCGAATTCATCTGCGACCGCAGCGACGGCTATTCTCTGCCGGTGAAGCGCGACGCGGCGGGCATCTCTCCCGTCACGATCGGCCGCGACCCCGTGAAAGCTCGGCCACCGCACGCCAGCCGCTGTTGCCGGCCACCGAGACACAAGCGAGGCCCGGCTGTAAACGCTCTGGATCCCGTCCATGCCTGTTTAGCCTTTGGGTCACATCCCCCCTCTCCCTCCCTCCCTCCCTCCCTCGCTCCTTCCCTCCCCTGGCACTGGTTGTGCTGAAACACTCCCGAGGTCGCAATAAAATGTCCTTGATCACACAACACGTTTACGAGCGGGAAGTAGAAGAACGCACGGGGAGGGGGGCGCAGTCGGGCACGTGGAACGAAATTTGGGCGCTTCTGACGTCAGGCGAAGCAGCGGAGCTGACCACGGAGGTCATGTCTTATGAGAGTTCTGCTGGGTTTTTTTTTTTTTAAAGGAGGGAAAAAAAGAGTGTTGGTTTTAGATTTAATCTGGATGATTCGTGAGGGCAGCGAAGGGAGAGGAACGAGCGGGAACATGTGGTTTCCCATCCTGGCAGAACGTCTTAAAGGAGCGGAATCGGTGTTTTCTTGCTGTCTTTAGGCTCATTGGCATTACTGGCTGTCATTACACCGGTTAACAGCGTGTAAACAGCAATTCGCACAAGCAGTCTCGGATTTCCACTCAGCAGCCTCAAATCCAGGCAAACTTGGGGGGAGGGGGTTTAAAAAAAAAACCCTGGCATTTAGGCGTCTAAAAAGCGAGTCCCGATCCGCCTGTCGTTTGCCGAGGCCCGACGCAGTCTGTGTTTAACGGAACCGCAAATAGACAGAAGCGGCTCCCAATTGCTGCCTTCCCTGCAGTCATCAAAAAGGGCTTCCTATATCTCCGAGAGCCAGCTGTTCCCGTCAGACTGCGTGCGCGTCCGGAGCGGCGATCGCCAGGGCCCCGCGACGCACCGCGAGGCCGCTCGTCTGCAGCGAGCGAAGGAGCGGGAGGCGAAAAAAAAAAAAAAAAAAAAAAGGGACGTGAAAAAGTTTAATGCGAGGCTGGAAAAGTGGGACTCGTTCCTCGCACCGCTCTTTCATTAGCCGAGATGCAAGTCGCCGGCGACCGTACAGGAGCGCTTCTCCGGAAAGCTGCTGTTGACAAACGCGCGGCCGCACAAACAGACTCAGGCTCCCCCGCGGGACAAACCGCCTTCGCGCCACGTGCAGCTTCATAAATAACCCGAGGCGTTTCTGCCCACACAGAAACTGCACTTCAACGGCTCTCACATCAAGCAGCGCTCCTCTTCTGACTTTCCTGAGGTTTTTAATAAACGACACATCCGCCCTAATGAGCTGCCGTCTCCAGCTCGCGCCAACCAGACACGGCCAGGAGTTTGACCGAAAAAAGTGCAGTCGGCAGCCGCGGATGGTGCAACAATCTGGGGCTGCTCCTCCAGCGGGGACTCGTGCAGCGTGCACGGCGATAGGAATGTCAGTAAAAGAGGCAAAACGGAGTTTTTCGAATAATACCGCCACCTGTGGTCAAAATATAGAACTGCAGCACTCTTTTGCTCGTTCTCGTAGCACGTTGATCCACGAGAACGATGCTCACAGAGGTAAGAAAATTGTCACTAAACGTGACAGTTTATGAACGCACCCATGATCACTTCGCAACGTAAATGCTCTGGCTTGCTTGTAAGCTTTGGTTTTAAGCCAACATGTTCTTGCTAACCCTAAAAGAATCTACTCATAGACATACAACCGGCAATTGTGAATTGAGAACAACACAAGGCCTTTTTCAATGGTCGGTGTTATCTTTTATTGCATTTCCAGTAGAAAGAAAGCCGTTTCAGGGTCCCTTTTTATTCCCAACGCGGCTCTGAGCTCCCTCCAAGACTCAAACGTGTATCCGATGTTGACCCTTGTCTTTGCCCGGCACCGGTCGCTCTCAAGCTTTGACTTATTAACGCCACTCGACAAGGTTATTTTTTTTTTACTTTCCTCACCTTACGTTGCCATTGGTGTCTGAGTTCAGCTGGATGGCCGCTTCCGAGTATCCACAAAATCCATTTTCGACATAGCGCTTTGACTGGTTGCTACAGTGGACCCATTTAACGTGAACGCGCTTGACGTCACATCCGCAGAGACAGCGCGTGAACTTCCAACCCGAAGTAAATTCTAGAAAATAGGCTACAGGCTTATAGGTGTATTGGTCCTGAACTACTGAGGTGTCAGTCTGCTCATCAAACGATGCTTCAGTCGTAAAGGGTCAAATAAAAAGGCCATTGTAAAGACAGTTTTCAGCAAAAACTTACATAACGTCTCTTTAAATTGAAACATTTTTGGATGTTCAACCAAATAATCCAACAAATGAAAGTGCTGAAATTGTAACTTCCAATCAGAAATGCCGAGCAAGGAAGGTTGGTGTTGACTGTGGTTCAAATGGGGGGGAAAAAGGCCAAAAACATGTCAAGTGAAACTTTATTAGATATGCCGCTTATCGTGTCAGAGCCCTTTAAAAGTGCTTGTCGTGGGCATGAGAGTCACCCACGCCTCATTAGGAGTGATTACCAACGCAGCTCAAAGGCTGCCAGTGTCACATGTGAAACAGATAGCATCCATTCAGCCCTGCCCAAAACGACCAATTACCATCACCAACAAAGAAGCGGGCAGTTTGGGCACACGGGGCGGGGGGGGGAAACCCTGCGCTGAGAGTGGCTATGATTGAAGATTCGGCTGGTTGGGTCTGGGTTGGGCATCGTTGGTGTGTGTCTGTGGGTGTGTGTGTGTGTGTGTGTATGTGTGTGTGGGGGGGGGGGGGGTTCACGGAGTTTGGCAGACGAAGCGTGGGAACCGTTAACGAATGCCGCGTCTGACGTTTCGGTGACTTTTGACATCTCTTTGAGTTTGGATTTGGATATTGGCTTCGCGGAGCTGCCAGTCTCTTTAATTTGGGGGGGGTCTGTTTGCATTTCAGTCAGAGAGAACGTCAGCCGACTGGCCGGCATCGGCTGCTCTCACAGATGCCAGAGACATTACTAGCGCGCTGCGAAAGCTCAGAGATGCTGGTCAAACGTTCTAAAAGCGAGGGGAGAGGGGAAATGACACAAAAATAATAAACCGGACTTTTAATCAAGGGATCGTTATTAAAAAAAAGTGCACAAATGAACATTCTATGTTGTGGCAAAAACATTGACACCACTAAATCCAAAACTTCACCCAGAAATACTGTCACTCACACATGAACTTGAGGTCTTATCCTTGTGTGGCCTCTTCAGCCTATCACAACGAAGCACCCCAGCTTGACCTGGACTAACCTAAATCTTACACTAACCCCAAAAGTAGAGCAAAACACCTTGAATTTGTATTCTGTCGATGATGCGAAACAATTTGGTTTTCACCCAGCGAAAAAGACCTCAGCAACACAGTCACATGTAAGAGGTAGGACCCCGTAAAGATAGTAAAACGAGTGCCCCGAAACTAGAAAATAGGCACTTTAATTGCAGCTCATCTCTTAAATATGCAAATGTCCTCAGGAGTCAAGTTCTTTGCTTCCAAACGAGCAGAATGGACCTGAAAATTAGGACCCCACAAAGATGGCAAAACAAGTGCCGACGCACTTGGACTCTCGTGTACGCAAACACGCCTCCCGATGTTTGTTTGTCTGCGCACGGGTTCCGCCGCGCCGGAGCGGCTGCTCTCGCTCTCCCTCAAACTGGGCTGGGCAGCGCAAAACCCCTTCAGAGAGCTTCCACATGGCCGTGACCACATCAGAGGTGCCCGCACCCGGTGCCAACACATGTGACGCCCGCAGCTCCATGTTCCAGGAGCCGTCGTAACAAGCCCAAAACCTGTAATCTCTGCCTCCTCCCCCCCTCTGCCGCCACCGCCGGGCAGTGCCAACCCCATAACCCGGCGCTGCTGCCGTGCCCACCCCAAGACATGCAGCGGGAAGAGGAAACGGTTAATTTGTAAACCAGAAGGCTAAACAAGAAAAAGATGAAAAGCGGGGAGCTCTTTGAGCCTGATAAAACGCCTTTCTCTTCTTCCCAGGGGAGTTCAAAGTGGCGTTGCAGCCTCTCAGCGCGACGAGGTCGAGAAAGCTAAACACTTTTTTTTTTTAACCGCGACCTTTTCATTCCCCCCCCCTCCTGCCACAACCGCACGGATCTGTCCGACCGGCGAGCTCGTGGGGGGGGAGGCCCGACGGCGAGGCCACTCCCTTCATTACAGCTCAAATTCACCCTCATCTTGGAATTCCTCGCCGCCGCCGGAGGAGAGTGCTCCTTATCCCGATAATGACACCGTGCTGGAACCTCCACCCCACCGGGATGTGTCGGAAGGGAGCTCGACGTCCGGTCCCGAAGGAAGTTCCTTGCAAAACCGGTTGTGAAATAAACGGCAGCTCTGACGGGAAAAAGCGCGGAAGGAGCCGTGATCTTCCGCAGTCATGCGGGCCGATGTTAAAAGGGTCATAAAGCCCAGTCTCCCCCGTTGATCTAAAGAGAGAGCCGCGTCTTCTGGGGGGGCCCCGGAGAAGCCGGAGAAAATGAACCCCCGACGAGGACATCGAGGTTGCCGAGCTTCGCCTGCGGGCTCCAGTGTCCAACGCAAACTCTGGGACACAAAGATAACATCGGGTTATATTGTGGGAAGCGGTGGGGTGTTTTTTGACCCACAGCAGGAACCGAAAGTTTTTACAGCCACTTTTCAATTTTCTTTTTTTCTCCCAGTCTCGTCCCAATCGGCCAGCTGTGTGGGAGGACAGAACGAGCGCCCTGCAAATATAGCCGCCGTGTGTATTTGTGTATTTGTATTGCTGAATGTGTTGGGCTACACTTTCTAGAGTGCATGCGAATCGTTTATGGCCACAGTTATAACGAGATATTTATACATCTGTTCCTCACTGAAGACGAATGGCTCCTGAGCAGGCAAATTGCAATATTGAGCTGTCACCACAGCAGCTTTTACAGTCAGACAAAGCGTACCATGGCATATATTGGCAAGAAGATGCCTTTTACATAAGAACAATGTGCAAGAGAGGTTTTTTCTGTAGTTTTGGGCAGTTTGAGAACACAGTTTGGGAACAAGTGCTGTAAAAACAGCAAGCGCAAGAAACACATGCGTTTACGTGTATTCACGTGCGTTTCCATGGACGCAGTCGTAGAGGTGAACTTGCAGCTTGACCAATCAGTCAAGTCGGACTCCTCGTCAGGTTTGACAAAACACTGATTTTTTGGACCATCCGTGTCTGAGTCGACCGCCAAAGTTGGTGTCGAGTCCCTTATAATCCAAAAAGTATTGTACTGATGTCGTGGACAAATACAAATACTTGCAAGTTTTACCACAAAGCATTTACAATCTTACTGAGCTGCACGATGTCGGTCCAGAGAAGGATTGGCTCGTGCTTCATGTTTGTTTCGTCACATATATTGCTGCGGTATAAACCCGGGAAACGCTCCAGAGACGGTGTCAGAAACAGAGTGTTGCTTCATTCTTTTTTTTTTAACCCTTTCACTTTTTTTTCCAAAAAGTGAGTTTGTGGCTTCATGAGGAGAGTGAGTCATGGGCGGAGATCCAGTTTTATCACTGTGCTGGAAAACCTGAACCCAAAAAAGTGTCCGAATTCCAAACCCTCAAAGGTTCCTGGGAACAGCCGGGAGCCACGCAATCCCACAGCAGCGCCGTGATTGATTCCGTTTTGACGTCCGTAGATAAGGCGAGAGCGAGAGGACTTTCCCCTCCCACTCCATCCAGCCTTCCAGCACACAAAGCCCGCTTCCAAACCCAGAAAGTTCTGGGTGATTAAACACGCTCCCGCTCCGCTCTTTGCCTTGTGTGCTCCTGGAACCTGAATGGAAAAAGGCCCAGCGCTCCGGGGAGAAGCGGGCTCCCATTGAGGGCGACCTGAGCCCGACACGACGGGGAGGCCGATCCCCCCATTGAGCCTCCCTCAACCGCAGTCGCAGGTCGGACACGGAGACAAAAGCCGGCAGGCCTTCGGCAGGGACAGGGCTCAAATGTTTGGCACCGAGATGCGACCTGGCAAAGGCGTGTGTGTGGCCACAGAGCACTTGTCTATTCAAAGCTGTGTGGGAGAGGCAGAGCTCCTTTTTCAGCGGCGGCGGCGGGGGGGGGGGGGGGGGGCCGGCCCCCACAAAAAACGG